>PVIU01019260.1:0-36845 GCA_004026605.1 Ondatra zibethicus
GTCTGTGCCCTTGGGGTTTTACATAAGAACTGGTCACCAGTGCCCACGTGCTGCAGGCTACTTCCCACTTTTTCTTCTATCAGGTTCAGTGTGGTTAGATTTATGTTGAGGTCTTTAATCCATTTGGACTTGAGTTTTGTGCAGGGTGACAGATAAGGGTCTAATTTCATTCTCCTACACGTTGACATCCAGTTATGCCTGCACCATTTGTTGAAGATGCTTTCATTCTTCCATTGTATAATTTTAGCCTCTTTGTCGAATATGAGGTTTTCATATGTTTGTGGATTAATATCCGGATCTTCTATTCGATTCCATTGGTCAACATCTCTGTTTTTATGCCAATACCAAGCTGTTTTCATTACTGTAGCTCTGTAATAGAGTTTGAGGTCAGGGATGGTAATGTCTCCAGCAATTCCTTTATTGTATAGGATTGTTTTGGCTATCCTGGGCTAATTATTTATTGCACATGTTCTCACTCAAAACAGATATAGAAATCAACCAAATCTAATATCTATATGTCTCATGAACTTCTTCTATACAGTTAGAATTACACATTTGGAAGCATTGAAGCTTCATATTGGATTTCTAACTTTCACAAGTGAATATATTTTTATTCACTTTGTCCAGCATCGAAAAAGAAAAATCCATGACAGAGTTTGAACTAGAAAATGACTTAGCTTTGTATCCTGTTGATAACTCATGCCAATTATCTACACCTGGTCCTTCCTCGTCCTCTTTTACTCTCTTTCTTTTCTCTTTTTTTTAACCTTTTTGCAAATCTTTACTGAAATGATCACATGATCACATACATAAACTTGAACATGCAGATTTGTGGTTTTGAGCAATGCATGTGCTGCTCACTATTGTCCCAATTACTATATACAAGGATTTTGTCAAACCTAGGTTCTTTTCTCTTTATTACACGCTATATTGCACTCTCACGTAAAAATGTATTTAAGTGTACTTGTGTATTACTGGATTCACAAAAGAGAGAGAACATAATTTTTTTTATTTTAAGTTCTGACATTGTGTGACCTCACTTTTGTATTGTACATTCAAATACATACTAAAGACAAATAATATTCAATATATGTAATGCCTATATTTATAATATATAGTATATAAAAACAATATTTTATATAACTAAAGACAAATAATATTCAATATATGTAATGCCTATATTTATAATATATAGTATATAAAAACAATATTTTATATACACTATATAAACATATAATCATGCTATATGTTATATAATTATATATATCAGTTGCATCACATATATTAAACATAAAATATATCTATATACATTTATATATGTATACCAAAATTCAAATATTCCTCTGTTGATTGACACATCAGTTGATTTTATTTTCTACTCTACTGAATAAAGCAGCAATAAAGTGGGTGTAAATATCTCTATAGTTAATTGTGGAGTTCTCTGTGTATGTGCCCAGTAGGGAAATAGCTAGCTTGGTCTTATGGAAGTACTATTTTTATTGTTTGAGAGTACTTCAAACTGATTTCCACAGTGACTGCATTAAAATGCACCCCCTCCAAGAGCAAATAAGGATTCCTTTCTCTCGAGATCATCTCCAGCATTTGTTGTCAGACTTTCTGATGATAGTGATTCTGACTGGCGTGAGAAAGAAACACGTAGAAGTTTTGATTTGCCTCTCCTTGATGAATATCGAACAATTCTTAAAGTAGTTATTTGACATTTGTGTTCTTTTTTGAAAAAAAGCTTTTTCAGTTTATTTGCCCAATTGTTGATTGGCAGTTCTATTTCCTTGGTATTTAATATTGTGTAAATTCTGGCTATTAGTCAACGGTGTGTATGATAGCTGGCAATGATTTCCCCCCATTTTATAGTCTCTTTGTTTGCTCTGATTATTATTTCCAGTACAGAAACTTATAGTAAGAGCCACGGGCCGCGTTCCCAGTTCCCGGCTAGCTTAACCCCCGGAATAATTACACAGAAACTGTATTCATTTAAAACACTGCCTGGCCCATTATATCTAGCCTCTTCTTGGCCAACACTCACATCTTGATCTAACCCATTTCTATTAATCTGTGTTTATGACGAGATCCTGGCTTACTGGAAAAGTTCAGCATGTCTGACTCTGGCGATTTTATGGTGGCGTCTCCCTCTGTCTTCTTCCCAGCATTCTGTTCTCTTTTCCCATCTATCTAAGTCCTGCCCTGTCAAAAGGCCAAGGCAGCTTCTTTATTTAACCAATGAAAGCAAAACAAATGTAGAAGGACCTCCTACACCATTTCCCCTTTTTCTGTTTAAACAAAAAGGAAAGGCTTTCATTTTAACAGAGTAAAGTTACATATATCAAAACAGTTATCATGCAAGAATTATAGCTACAATATTTATATCTATTTTATATTTTATCATAACAAAGGAAAACTATAACTATAACTATCTGTTCTTCAACTCCATCAAAGACTCCAGAAGGATAAAATATTACCTAAGTAAACAAGAAATAAGCAACTTCCAAACTCGAGAAATGACAGAGACATCTCACCTCACCCAAAGTTCTTCTGTATCGTTGGGGCATCCATCTTCAGCCTACAGGCCCATAGTATCCAGCAAACATTTCCATGAAGCAGAAAAATTCAAAGACAATTCACTCACTTTCTTCTATATCCTGCAGAATGTCTCGCAGACTCTTTCATGAATCAGGAATCTGGAAGGATCATCTCACCCTTAGGCAAGTTCAGCAGTCCTCTCTCTGCAGGTTCTTTGTGTTCAGTTCATGCAACAGTCCAGGCAAGAGCAGTTTCTTACCTAAATGGCTAACCAACTCCATAAGGAGATTCTTCGATGCCCATTTTTCTCTTGAAGTAGATTGGTGCTGCCAGGAGCAGATGTGTCTCATTGTCATGAAAAGCCCTAAGTTACAAAAACATTTAAAATGCCATATTCTGTAGTATTTGAGAGATATGAAGAATGTCTATCTAACTGAAATGTACCTCTATATATCTAGAAAAATCTAACTAACGTGACTACAAGCTTGACTGCATCTATGATAATCCATTAACAACCTATATTTCCTAATTATACATTAAATTTTTAAATGAACTACACAATCACAATACCTTAATCAAGATCAGAAATACATATACATATAACAAAATTGACCTTAAACTTGCATCAATAAATCAAGATTTATACTAATGCAAATTATCTATATAATGCAAATTATATCTATATCAGAAACTGGTTTTCATCTGTGGATACATGAAGACAGTTCCTATGTTACTAGTGTTCTATTCAGAAAGATTTTTCCTATGCCAATATATCAAAGGGTATACTCTGTTTTTGACAATAAGCTTTATTTCTGCTTGTTTTAGTTCTATATCTTTGATTCATTTTGAATTAATTTGTACAAGGAGAAAACTTAAATCAAATTTCATTCTCCCACAGGAACAATACAGTTTGGCCAGAACCATTTTTGAATGGGCTATATTTTTTTTCCATTACATGCTTTTATCTCTTTTTTCAAAGATTAATTGAGTGGAGCTTTGTCATTTTATATTGGAGCTTCCTAATATCTGTTGTTAGTCTGTTTTTCTATTATCAAGCCACTGCCAGTCTGTCTCTACAGCAGTGGTTCTCAACCTTCCTAAAGCTGTGATCCTTTAATATACTTCCCCATGTTGTGGTGATACCCCAGTCATAAAATTATTTTGTTGCTTTTTCAAAATTGTAAATTTGTTACTGTTACTAATCATAATGTAAACATCTGTGCTTTCTAGTTGTCTTGGCAACAACTGTGGAAGGGTCATTCAATTCCTAAAGGAGTCACAACCCAATGATTGAGAACAACGGCTCTATAGCATGATTTGAGATCAACTATTGATTGTCTTTTTTTACTTTATTCATTTATTTTACATACTGGCCACAGCTTCCCATCTCTCTTCTCCTCATGTTCCCTTCCCATTACTCCCATCTACTCCTCCCCATCCACTCCTCCTCTATCTCCATTCAGAAAGGAGGAGGCCTCCCATGGTCATTAACAGAGCATGGCATAGCACAACAAGTTGAGGTAGCACCTAGCTACTCTTCCTGCATCAAGGCAGGCCAAGGTAATCCAGAATGGGGAAAGGTTCCTATAAGCCAGCTAAGAGCCAGGGACAGGTCTGGGATCAGTTATTGTAATACATACATAAGAGTTTTTAATCCTTAAGTATTAGATTACATGTGGTCTCTTGTAGTTCTCTTTGTGTTCCTTTATTGATTTTCCTAAACTGAAAGTATGTCATGGAAATTTTAATAGATATTACATTAAGTTTATTAATTAATATGGGTAGAGAAGCCATTTTCATAATATTCAGAAGTATGAGATGTCTTTCCATTTTCTAGTATCTCCTGTGATGCTCTATTACAATATCTTGAAGTTTTTACTACAGATATCTTCTAATTATCTGTTAAGATATACTCCAAAAATTAATTTTCAGCTTATTTTGAATGAAGTATTTTGTTTTCTATGGGAGTATATTCTCCCCACTATTATTGTGTCTATTGCTTAAAGTCTTTGCTATAGCAATTAGATAATAGAAATATAAAATGGTTACAAATAAGAAAGAAAATAATCAAACATGATTCTTTATTTGATTATTAATTCTGAGACACAGTTTTTATCAATGTAGGTTTTGTTGTATTTCAGGCATTCTTTCCCAGTACCCTAAGCAATTTTGGTTGTTGCAATTGGACAAACATTCCTGTTCACTCCTGCATGAGTGGCAATAGCATAACACAGCAGTTTAGATACTGAAAATAATTTCATCTGCAAACCTTGCTTTAGAATGATAACCTTTATCTCAACTGCTATTTCTGTAAAACCGTATTAGTGAACGAAACAGAAAATCTTTGAGATCATATTTCTATGGTAAAGCAACTTGGAGAGCAAAGTGTTAATTTCACTTATATTTCTACATCATAATCCATCATTGAAAGAAAAAGGGTCAGGAGCTCAAATAATTTTGGAATATAGTGGCAGGAAATAATGCAAAGGCCATAGAGAAGGGCTTTCTTCTTCTTTCTTCTCCTCCTCCTCCTTCTTCTTCCTCTACTTCTACTATTACTACTACTCCTTCCTTTACTTCTTTTTCTGGTGAGTGTATTGACAGTTTACACTTCTAAGGGTAAGTCCATAAATATCACAATGGAGAGCATAGAAGCACAAATGTAACATGGTGATGGAGCAGTATCTGAAAGTTTAAAATCTTACACTCAAGTAGAAGACAGAGAGAAAGAGTTAACTTTGAATAGTGTGGGCTTTTGAAATTTCAAAGAGCACACTATTTACACATCTTCTCCAATAAGACCATACTTCCTAATGTCTAGCAGACAGTTCCACCAACTAAGAATCAATCATTTAAATATATTATTCTATTGAGGTCATTATCATTCAAAACACCATATCCCAGAAATCCTAACTGTGCCCTTTTACTTATCACCTAAGACTTCTCTCCTCAACAGAATGATATTCCATTGCATGCTTATATTATATTTGCTCTCCTACTATTGGGTATTTGGGAATTTTTCCAGTAATGAACTGCTGAGGATAGTCTTGCTGTAAATTACTACACTTTTATGTAGATATTTATGTGGGTTTTGGGGAATATATAAAGCATATTTTTTATGAGTATGTCCTTAGAAGTACAACTTCTAGTTCATGTGGCACACATGTACAACTTAAATTAATGTAGCCAAAAATATTCTGTATGTGCCCTATTTTGATGGTATAGCCAAATGGTTTCTGATGAAGTGCTTGTATTAACTGAAATACTTACCAGTCTTATCAATCAGCGGCTCCACATGATCATTTATATTTGATAGTGTTTCCTCATTTTTATCCTTCCCATAGAAGTGCAGAGCTGGACTGCAATAATTTTAAGATGTAATTCTGTGATGTTTTATAGCTCTAAGCTCATTTTCATGAGTTTGTTGCTTATTTATGTATCATCTTTCATAAAGAACATTTCACTTCTCTTATTGATTTTTAGGAGTTTGTTATGTATTTCAGGAACTACTGTTTTTGGCTTGCTCCTCGTGGCATGCTAAGTCTGCTTTATTATAGTACCCTGGACCACTGTTCTACTGGCAGCTGGACCCACCAACATCAATCACTCATCAAGAAAATGCACCACAATCTTGTACACAGACAGATCTTATGGCGACATTTACTAAAATTGAGAGTTCTTCCCACATGGCTCTAGCTTGTATCAAGGTGACATAAAACCAATCAGAGCAGTATGTACTTAGGAGAGCTGTACACTCATGCAAGATGAGCTGCAGCAGCATCACGGACATCATTAAATTAAGCAGTTAAGTAGGATTCCCTGGTTTCAGTTGACAAATGCTACTGTTTTTTAGAAATTTTCTTCAGGTGTAGCATTGCTTCATTTCTTTTCTCCCTCATGTCAAAGTGATCCCCACTTATGGTAATTCATTTTAAGATTCCTCACCACAGCCCATGGGCTGATAAACATGGGCTGTCATTATAATTAAGTCAGAGTATGCCTCTTAAGGAAGTTCCACTTAGAGACACCATTACTGAAGGTAACTACAAGCTGATCATTAATTTTAGGGCCACTTCTGGGAACTCTCCTAGTTAGTATATATCACGAAAATTGGTTTAACACTGCACTTATATTCTTTAAAGTAACTTAGAAATTGTCACTGTACAGCTGATCAGTAAAATGAGTCATTTTCGCTTCTTAACATGCTTAATTTCTACTGATTACAGGAAGATGTCTGTTGAGTTTCAGTATCAGAATATATAACTCTTGGTATTTTTAAAAAATATATGCTCTTAAAAGTAAGCTGATTCATGCAATATAAATTTCCAGAGCTTATGATTATGAAGGATTTTCTGTGAGTCTCTCAGGGTGACATGAATATGTGTCTATCACCAAAAATAGGGAACAGCCAACGAAAGTAAGGATACACCTAAAGTCCAATTTTGTTAAAAAAAATGCAATGAGTTTTATAAGCATCACACACAAGAAAGTGGGGTATGGGTTACTCATAGAAGCAGAAATAACTCAAAGAGAGCATCATCACCAAATTCCACTAAAGCATGGGTAATAATAGCTCACAAAATCTGGAAATCTAGAACACACTACATGACTTGCAGGTAGATCAAGAGTTTGGAGAGTATCATTTCCAGGTATTTCAGTTGGTCTAAGCCACTATTCGATTTGTTTTGAGAAGATATCAGAGATTGAAAGTATTTATATCAGCATGGGGAACAAAGTTCTAATGATTCTGCCAAGTTTCAGGAACTTTCTGAAGATAATTTGTGTTGTTTACTTGCTGATATATATATATAACATTTTCTGCAGGATTGAATGTTTTACATCCACTTCTAACATTCTTTTGTTTCACCTACCTGTTAACACACTGACTTTTAACAAGCTTTCCTTCAAGATAGAAGTTTTTGTTTTGGAAGAAATTACTACACATCAAGACAGGTTTTTTTTTCTTTGCTTATCCACAAATGGGAAATTATTTCCAAGTTCTTAATATTGACTAAATATCATAAATTAAAAACATGAACACATAATTTCAAATTCATGATTGATTATTAAAGGAACAGATACTATGTTTTTTATATTGGTGAGCACACAGAAGTATTAAGATTGAAATGTTACCCAAAAAAGAGAGAATTCTGTCCCTCCTACAGTGTTTGGCTAATGTAGCTTCTCATATACCTGTTCATCTCTCTTATTTATGTAATACTTTACAGAGTGATGGCCTAGTCAATGTCAAAAAGCAAAGTTTCATGGTCAGTTGTCTAATGCATACAATGTTTTCAAAACTCGGCATAGGTATGGATTATTTCACGGAAATCACCCTCTGAACTCACAGGTTCTTCTGTAGAGGAGCAAAGTACTGGACTAAAGACTGTCAATGCTAGATACAAATCTCAAAGGATGTAAGAGAGGTTATTTTGGAGTCTAATATAAATAAATGGCCATGACACAGGACACAGATTGGGGTCATCACAAATACCATATTCCCATGTGGTAACAGCTTGTGTGTGCGTGTGTGTGTGTGTGTTAGAACACAATTATCTTTTTTTCACTTTACACACCAATCCTCGTTCCTACTCCCTCCCTTCCTCCTATACCCTCTATTCTTCTCTCCATCCCACCCCCCACCCACTCCTCAGAGAGGGTAAGGCGTATTGCTTTGGGGAAGATCTACGGCCCTCCCTACTATATCTAGGCAGAGCTAAGTATCCATCCAGAGAGAATGGGTTCACAAAATGTCACTACAGGCAGGAGGGATTAATCCTGGTGCCACTGTCAGTGGCCCCGCAGAGTGTCTCAGTCATTTAGAGCGTCTAGTTCAGTCCTATGCTTGTTCCTTCCAGTCAGACTTGAGTTGGTTTACTCCTATTAACTCAGGTAAATTGTTTTAGTGGGTGTCCCCATCATGGTCTTGACCTCTTTGCTCATATTCTCACTCTTCCCACTCTTCAGCTGGGCTTTGGGAGCTCATCCAAGTGTTCTGTTGTGGTTCTCTGCATCTGTTTCCATAGGTTACTGTATGAAGGTTCTATGGTGACATTTAAGAGAGTCATCAATCTGACTGCAAGGCAAGGCCAGTTCAGGCATCCTCTCCTCTTTACAGCAACAGAATGAAGAATGCCCTAAATCATGACACTTCAAACACATTTGTTGAGATGTCTTAGAAGCAGGTTACAGTAAAGTGGGAAAACTTCTGTTATAGGTCCTAGATGCTGTCTGGCAACATTTTTAGGTTTTTGGTTGCTGGGAGCTCGTTGTGTGGTTTGCTAAGTCAACATATTTTTCTAACATTGCCACCTTTTAGTTGTGAGGATATTAGGTCAGACCCAAAGTTGGGAAACAAATGGCCAATAAGAGGGGTTAAAAATAGCTCGTAATTAATTTTGATTAGGCTTCGGACCTGCAATATTCCAATGTCTTTTTCACCATTGAATGTATAGTCAGAAAATCAGGTTTACAGAAGTTTTAGTGAAGACCTAACTCCTTTCAAGAATCTTCCATTAATAGACACATGGGCAACCAGAGTAGTAGACATGATTCGTTATGAATTGAAGATACACTCCTGAGAATAGAAGTAGAGAAGAGAACAGAAAGGGTCTAAAGAACCAGAATCCCAAAGACTCGTGACCCTTTATAAGTTCCCTTCTATAGCTCTAGCTTTTTCCCACATTTGGAAATTTCCTGATTTGGTTGCTGAGGTTTTGTTACATATACTCTGCCTTCATGGGTGACATACTTTCCTCTGTTCTTTTCATCTTATCTTAGACTTGACACCTCTCTCCCCACTTCTTACTCACTCAGCTAGAAACATGTTACTTGGTAAAAGCAACTTGAATCGAATAAGAATCATGGTTAGTCAACTTATAGCCTGAGCAAAGCAAAGAAACTTTTGATATGTCATTATATTCAGTTCATAATATTAGTGAGTAACAGGGTGCTAACTTGCGATTCAAGTCCTGATCAAAAGTCAGAAACATTTTAGAACTCCTAAATATGACAGGTGAGTGTGTGAAAAATCAGAAAATCAGGGTCCGTGTTCTCACTTTTATATGAAGAGTCCAGGATCACATATATCTCTGAATTACAAATGCTAGATTCTTCTGAAATATTGGAAGTGAATAGGTCTCAACCTTATTTTTTTTAACATTTAGAATTGATAATATAGCAAACCAAGTATTGGTGTATGATGACATCATTTGGGTACCACAAGAAAACTATGAATATTCTTACCAATGAGATATGGCTACTAATTCTGAAGTAATATGACCAGATATTTTCACAAAGGAGATTTGCCCCAAATTTGAATGAGGAGTTTCACCATGAGCACATTTGAAACATTGGCACTTCAGATACCTGTGTCTCATGGCACGTGAGTTGGAAATTGTGAAGTCCTGTCTGTTTTAGATTCAAGACCTCTGCATCATTTCCCTGAACATTGAACACATCATCTCCCAATTCATGTTCAAGTTAAAAGGCGAAAGCATGAAATGAAGTGGTTCTGACAAACTGCCAAAGCCCTGCAGCAGCTGCCTGTCCAGGTGGGATTTTATGGGGCTTAGACAGCTGAAATGTCACTCAAGTGCCCGACACCATTGTCTTCTCCTAGCCAGAGGTGGGATCATTGACGGCTCAGTGGACATGATAGCTGCAATTAATGTGCTGGGCAGAAATGGCTCTTCCATAGGATTCATTAGTCACATCTAAAAGTACAAACTTAAACACCAGTAAACAAATGGCTTCCCTTGGTGAGAGAAGTTCCTTTTTCAGGATCATTCCTTTTTCAAGCTGATCATTCTAAGAACAGTGAGGTCCTATTTTATATGTGGGCTGGGAAATACTGAAATGCATAGAGTGTAAAATGTGGTAACTATTCTTTTGATTGTAATTGCTGTGTATATGAATTGATAAACATATGCTTTATTATCATTGATATATAAAAAGCCATACATACATTGCTTAACAAAATTAGCATGTATATTTTTCACCATGGGATTTTTCTGTATATAAAAGAATCTTTTTGTCTTGCTGACCAATGTCGGCTGATATGTGATCATGGTTTACACAGCAACTATTTTATTTAAAGTTGAGTATGGGTGTAATCATATTTAAATTTCATCAAAGTAACAGAATACCAAAAATAATCAATTGGTTTTAATGTATACAATTGCTTATGAAGTACTGTAGACTTTAGATTTTATGAATGCCTTTATTTCTTTATTATATTGAAATGAGTATTAAAATAATTCCCTAAGAATTTTGTTAAAGTATAGAACTACCCAGCGTAAAGACAGTTTCATTCAAATGTGATAAATGTTTTCTTCAATTTTCCTATCCCCTACCTTTAGAAAGTTAAAGGTGCTTTCAGATAGTCAAGGCACTAGAAGTCGAGGCAGAAGAAATTGCTATTGTGTATATAGTGCCTCTTGTGCAAGCATTAGAAACTGTGTTCATATCTCTAGCAGCCATGTAAAAAGCAAGGAATGGGTGCACATGGAAGGATACTGTGCCATGAAATGATGTGGAGAGTGACGAAGCAAAGCATTTGGTATTTATATAAGTCTTTCACATACATTCACTTGGGTGCACACACACACTCACACACACACACACATATATAACATCTACAGTAATATTAAGGATATAAAACAAAGGTAAAGCATAGTACAATACATGTACTATATTTATATATAAAAATTTAAAGCTAAACTATTTCTTAGTTAGAATTAAGTGAAATAGTAATTTGTATGATTTTCAGTATTTTCTTCTGCAGTACATTTAATTAGCAAGGTGATATAGTATCAACTACACATGTATCTGTAATATTATCTGGATCAGTTATTAGATATAAATTGATATACTTATCCTCTGGAGATAACGTAAAATATTTAAGTGATTTAAAATAAAATTTCTCTATGAATCATTTTCTTTGTCCATCAACACATATTTGGTAGCTCATTTGGAATATTGGCTTGCGAAGAAGAAATCACTATAGAACATCCCATTGACATTCAGTAGGGTCATAGTGTTGACAGAATGTTGCAAGTACTGAAATGGATGTAGGCCAAGAGATTACATCAAAAACAGTCTGATAGCTGTCCTAACATTTTAGAAAGCAAGCAATATGATCATGTTGTTGAGCTGACATCACAAAACCATTGGAAACCAAGATTGAAGTCTATTTCAGAGATTCCCTTTTTATAACCTTGCTACTTTGATGAAAGGGTACAAGTTTATATAGAGAGTGCATATGTGCTTGTCACCTCTTTGTTCACATGTGATTTTATATCCAGCTCAAGGACAAATGAACAAACTTCCTCTGGAATTGAATTTCTGCAGCACATCATTTATTTGGCCACTTATCTGTATCTTGCTTTATAAACACCACATATTTACAGCAAGCTTTGACACATG
The DNA here is from genome assembly GCA_004026605.1 of Ondatra zibethicus. Taxonomy (NCBI): domain Eukaryota; kingdom Metazoa; phylum Chordata; class Mammalia; order Rodentia; family Cricetidae; genus Ondatra; species Ondatra zibethicus. Next base: position 11,965 of record PVIU01019260.1, read on the forward strand.
TTTTCATACATCATCTTGACAGTATGATGCCTGTGGATAAGCAGAAGAGTCAGCTTGCTGTACTCACAGGCAGATTCATCATCTCGCTTTCTAGGAAGACCTTTCCCATCAGTCCTTCTTTCACTCGCTCGGGGATTTGGAAACTGTCAATAAGTTTTAAAAATTAATAACTTGTTAATGAGCTAAGCTCAAATTCATTATTAAACAATTACCATGCACATACCTTCTTGGTGATATGTAGACAAGCCCAATGATCCAGGAAGTGTAGTTCTCATTATAAGCTTATTTATGAACCTTCAAAGAAGAATAATTCCAAGTTTCTGTATCCCTCAAAAGCATACTCTTAGATACTATTTATAAAGATATTCATTTGTATATCCAGAATTAAAGGATGCTTGTTTCATTGAGATTGCTCTTCTGAAGAATTCTGTGACATTTAAATAGTAAAGAAGATTCTACTTATATCTGTGTTCTCTATGTGTTGTAGTATTATGTTATTAAACTAATTCAATATCTTTTAATGTAATATATTATTCAGTAGTTGGTTACAATTACTCTACACTGTTTTTAAATGTCACACATTTCAAACCACTCTTCAACCATTTAGTATCTGAAAGACAATAGATATATGAACACATCAAGCACCAGTATTATATGCATGATATTACTAAAGTATAACTAGGAAAAGTATAAAATAAACAATAAAGTAAAATAAAATTGAAAACCACTTTTATCCAAAATAATTTGGTGGTACAGCATTTTACCAATGATTTCACGTGCATGTGCTACAGGACATATTTGCAGGAATATATGAACAAATATTTATTCGCCCCAGTGAGGGCACCAACTACACAGTAAAGACATGGATCTAATTTAGTCAAGCAATGAGTTCTTACGGTTTTAATCACAAAATGGGTGAGAAATAATTAGAGGAACATGACTCAAGCAACTTCATCAACAAAATACAAACATGCAACCCCCCCAAAAAAACACCCCATCAAGGTACTACTCATAAAAGCTGAATCTTTCTATGTTCCCTGCCAACTTGAAGACAGTGCCAAAGAAGAGTATTAACCCTTTCTTAGCAATTGTTTACTTCCTATTGAAACTCAGAGAAAGGTCCAGTGAGTATTGTTTATTGGGAGCTTTGTAATCCTAATGAGACTTTTCACTTGTTCCAGGAAAGAATGTTTGTATTCAGAGGAAATGGCTACATGGCAAGATACCTTCCTTTTTCCCTAGAAGCATTTACTGTATCAGGAGACAATTTTCTTGACATCAATAATGTTATATCATAACATACACACACTCATGCACACATACAATCTACAATCCTAGTAAAGGGGACGGTGGCAATCCCACCTTATAAAGATGTGAGGATCTTTGGGTTTGAAGGAAAGAGTACTCAATAATTTTTGTTAATGGACTCTGAAGGATTTAGCAGGCCAAATTTGAAGATGATCAATAAGTAGTAGTATGAACTAACGTCAGAAAGGTCACAAGGATTGTCACATTAATTCAAGGGGAAAGAAATAATAGTTTTAGGCTGAAGTAGTGATGGTATGAAATAAACGAGACAGAGAAAAGCATGGATTCTTTGCACAGGGATAAGGATAAAAGATTAGCTTTATGTCTCCCAACATTCAGGTTTCTGGAGTTGTCTGGGGCATGTCACAGATAGAACTTTGAGAAAGTGCAGTGAGCAGTGCCATTGTGGCCTCTGTTGTCTCACAGAGGCTTCCCCACATGTTTCATGTCAAGGTCAGCTCAATGAGAGGTACCTAGCTCAGTAAGTCAGTGTGCCTTGACTGGAGACTGATAGAAACACCTGCAAACTTCAAACTACAGTGGTTACTTCAAGTCTTTTCATCAAGACTGAAAAAGTATGATTATCTAATTATATCCAATCCATATTTTATAAACAATCTTTCTAATTATAATTAATATATAAATTATATACTACAATTATATATTTTATCCTTATATAGCAATGAGAGTAAATTTAAAAAGGTTTTTTGTTCTTTTGTGTTTTATTTCTGGAAACATCTTTCAACAGGTGGTTTAAGTTAAAAATTTAACTGCATTGTTTTTATCCAGTTGGTAGATATTAAAGACATTTCTTAGCCATTCTTATTACCTTTAAACCGTTGCTTGATGTACATAAATTGAAAGTCTGAACTCTTCTAATGCCCATTTTCTATTAACAACACAGTAAGATATTGTCTATGTCTCAAGGTCATAGTAAAAGGTGCTTATTTGGTCTTCAGGCTTTAGAGGGAAAAGCCCTTTGTGTGTCAGTTCTGTTGGGGTCAAAGCCCAAGAGTAAGGTCTTTAATCTTTCTAATGAATTTTGAATATTCTTTTTAAAATGCAGTGTTATTTCTCCAGGTCAGGCAAGAGGCTGTTTACATCAGGAAAATCATAAAAAAAGGAAAGCTAAGAAGAGTTCTTTGTGCAGTCAAGTGGATTTGAAGCTGAGCTAAGCATAGAGTATGTAGCTTAAAGTTCACACAATTAACCTGTAATATAAATAAAAAAGATTCCAAAGTACCCAAACAAGTTACAGTTTTAAGCACTAGTTTGGAGGTTTTAGCTCTTCATTGTCAACTGTGTATCTATGCATAGTAATTAAAATGTAGAAATTGTAATTTAGAGATGGTGAATAAGTTGGTGTGATCTCAATGATGAAGAACTTAATGCAGAACTCAATGCCCACTCATAATGCTGGTGCGTATACATAAGAGCCTGTGACCAATGCACATGCAGAGTTGGTTAAGGGAAAAGATGTGAGGATATATGGATTTTCCTGGCTGATAACTTATCTCTGGTTTCAGTGAAATACCCTGTCTGTACCAGACTTTTTCTTATGGGCCACAAACCAGCTCCCAAATCATGACACAGAGTCTTATTAATAGCTTTGAATGCTCTGCCTACCTTAGGCAAGCTCTTTTAATTACCTTTCTCACTGTACTTCTTACTTTCTCTGATTCTCTACATCTGTCTGGGTGGTATCTTTTTGTCTACTTGCCCCAGGTGTGTCCTTCATTCTCTTCTCCTTCTTCTCTCATTCTTCCTTTTTCTCCTGAGTCTAGATTTCTCCTATTTATTCTCTCTGAGGCCAGCTGATCTATCTTTTCTCTTGCCTAGCTATTAGCTGTTCAGCTCTTGATTAGACCAATCAAGTGCCTCAGACACGCATGGTGAAACAAATTCAACACATCTTTACATAACTAAACAAATGCAACGTAAACAAAAGTAACACGTCTTTGCTTAGTTAAAATAATATTCTTCAAAACCTCTCTAAAAGAAATAAAAGGGAGACTGAGAGAACAGAAACTTAACACTTTCCTTTGCCCTGTGTAATGGGAAACATACTTCAGCCAATGGCCTTTGAGAGGTTGGACCAGGTTGGGCATAACCTTGGGTAAACAAAAGGTGGGTACCTGCCAATTGTTTTCTTTCTCTCCTCTCTCTCACCTGGATGCTGGGTCCAGTTCCTGTTCCGTATTTGTACAGAAGCTTGTGATCTGTAAGTTCCACCTAAATAAAGAACCCCTTTATTTTAATCAATTCTGAGCTAGTGTGGAATTATTTTATTTGTGCTCACCTTCACCTATGTGTGTGCACACATGTGCAAGCCTGCACACACAATGCACTTATACCACAAATAGCTTCCACAAATCTGTAATGGTATAAAAAGTTAGGAATCTAAAATGGCTGGAAGACACTTAAAGAAATGTTCAAAATCCTTAGTCATCAGAGAAATGCAAATCAAAATAACTCTGAGATTCCACATTAGACCTATAAGAATGGACAAGATCAAAAAGACTGATGACAACTTATACTGGAGAGGTTTTGGGGTAAAGGGAACACTCCTGCATTGCTGGTGGGAATGCAAACTGGCACAGCCCCTTTAGATGTCAGAAACTTCTAGAGAGCAATCATTTTATGTTTTATCTTACAAAAGTCACAGAGCACTAGACTAAGGCTTACTTAAGTTTCCTAATTTAAAATTTTGTAAGCATTTAATTTGCCAGTTGCACACTAGAGCTAACCCTTTCTATTCATACTGTTTCAAAGATTTTTTGAGTGTTTAAAGGATATTTATTTCAGGATTCAGTGTTTCAAATTGACAGATAATATGTTGAAATATAAATAAATGTTGTTTGATAAAGCATCCAGTGTTTGTTGTACTAACAGTACAATAGGAGGAATAGGCATGCAGTTACATGTACTTACATGTAGTTACATGGTAGAGAGACACTAAGCATGTATAAATAACCACAATAATATGGAAGAAGCATTAAAGGGTCCTAGTTTTATAGACTTATAAAATAAATATTCTAACAGAAATTTAGGAATATATTACAGAATAATAAATTATAAGAAAAATTCTTTAATATTTTATGATCACTTTACTGCTAATTATCATGTTTTTATTATGTAATACTTTCTTACAATCCCAAGTTTAGCGTTAAATGTTAGGAAACATATTTTTATCTAATGGGCAGGAATTAACTGGATTTCTGTTCATTTCCAAGATGTTCTGTAATCTTTTACTGGTCCCTGTGTTTTACTTTTTCTTCATCTCTTTGTCAATACATTTCTTTTTCTTTCTTTCTTTTTTTCTCTGATGACCTCTTATTTCCCTGCAAACAATGTGGTATGTGTTTTCTTCATTTGATTAGGCTAGCCTAGAAGTTCTCACAGTAGATAGCACATCTCTGGAAGGAAGTGGCTTACTGTTTCCCATCTTCCTCAAAATTGGCTGTTACTGCAGTTTGTGGATCTAGGAGAGTCTGAAGACTTAGATTCTGCCTGATGAAAGAATGGGAGCATCAATCTATTTAATGTTGCATAAAACTATTTTGGACTGTACACTTCGTAATTGTTTGAGCATATGTGAAGCCCAAAGAAAAGAACAAAACATGTTTTTCCCATACACATTGTATGCATTAATTAGTTCGAATAAAATTTGAAGAAGCAAAGACTAAATGTGGTAAAATGAAAACCATAAAAATCTGAATATATCATATGCTTTATAAATACGCACAAGCATACAGATAGATAGATAGATAGATAGATAGACACATACATACATACATACATACATACATACATACATACATACATGCATACATACATAGAACCAGGAATCACTAGATGAATTTAGTAGAAATACTTTCTAAACCAATTGTTTCATTTTTCACATATCTCAGCTTAAGCAAGCTCAGCTGGCATATTCTATTTCCCATACAGACTATATCTAGTTTTTTGACTAAAATTTTGTGCCACATATTAGCACAATAGTAATGCAGGCGATTGTGACATAAAAACGTGTCTAAGTAAACATTGTAAATATAGTCAAGTACAAAAAGAGAAGTGAAACACCTTAATATGTACCTTTATGCTTGACTGGAAGTCACTCCATAAAGATGCAGAAGATAAATATAATATAATTCCTAGATATTGCTATAGATTACTATAGTTTATAAAACCACTGTACTTAGGTTACATGGAGATTATTATGTTTTGTTTTTATGAAAGAATTTTTGTAACATTTTTCTTAACAATTCAAATATGTTATATCATTAAAAATATAATTTACAGAATTAATAATATTTTGTTAATTTTGAAATTTTTAGTTTCATATTTTACTATTTTTAAAAAATTAAGAAACATACACACTTTCCCAGGATACATGGATTCAAGGTGGTCAATATTATTGTCTACTACTCAAGGGGCAGCACTGACAAAGCGCATGTCTCTGCTGTAACAGACCAAATTGAAATATGGTTGACGGGCTGGCAGAAGTCTTTACTTAAGGCAAACCTTTACTGTCAGACATTTGTCTTCATGGTCTGCTGACTTGTTTATTTACCTTATGAATATGCCATTTCTAAGCATGTAATGCAACATATGCCTTCTTGTTATTACTGAAAAGTTGTTGCTATTAGGCTCCACGATTTGAAACTTATACTAATATTAATAATTATTTTTTTAACAATTTCATATGTGTATGTAATACATTCTGGTCACACTCACCACATCTTCCTCTCATCTCAGCAGCCTTTCATCCTCCCAGCAAGCTCCCTCCCTCACTTGTATTTCTGTTTTCTTATTGTTGTTTGTGACACAGTGAAATTAACCAGGGTCAACCCATTGACAAGAACGTGGAACTACCTGTCGAAGCACCGGTAATTTTGCAGTGGTTACACAACTGACAACTATAGCTCTCCATTTGCCAGAAACCCACAGCCATCAGTACCCCACCCCAGAGTAGGCCTGGGCTCTATGAGGTCCTCCCCTTTCTATGACTGAACATCAACAAGCACAGTCTTATTCAGATCTGTTTAAGTTACCATAGATTTTGTTAGTTTTTGAGCACAAGAGCCACAAAAGAAGCACATGACAACACTTCCTATTTCTTCTTATTTACAGACTTTTACATTATTTCCCTTTTCAAGATGTTCTTGGAGCCTTTGAAGGGGACATATTGATATACCATTGAGAGAAGCTTTTTGATAAACTTGTTGAAGTTTGTAAATATTCTGTCCCACATGAAAGACTTTATATATTGTTTGTGTCTTCCTATGTAGCCTCTTTGTCTCTGGAACCTTCAACTGTGTAGTACTGAGAAGTTCTACAGCAAGTTCATAAGAAAACCTTTGTTCCTGTTTTTCATCACTGAAATGTCATCATATGATGCATGACATTATGTTAATCTAAGTGAGCAATCACCTGATAGCTCCTCTAAACTTGAGTCTGACATATCTTATTAAAGTTTATTATCCTTTTCTAAGTGCAATGATTATCTTTATTTCCCAAAGGTCTTAAACTATGCTTATTACCTTTAGGATTTTCCACTATGCCTAATTTGAATTCATCACCAAACCTGTACTTCAACATGGGCATAGTGATTATGCTTTGATCTATTTTATTTATTGAGTTGTCAATAGGAAGTTTCTTTAATGAATTATTTACTTACCTAAAAACCATTAAAACTAATCACATACTCTTAACTTAGAAAAACAGAATTCTTGATGACTTCAATAATTTATTGCAAGTCAGATAGGAGTCCTTTAAGAAATATGAAGAGTACAATTCTGTGGGTGCTGGGCTTTCTACAGAACTATGGTGCTTCCGTGGTTAGGAATGGTGATTTGTGTAAGTGTTACTAGGAGGAAATGACACAAAAAAAAAAACTAAAAAAAGATGAGGACATACAAAACTGTTTCTTCTAAATCCATCTAGGTAAATTACTAGTGAAGTTTGAGGAACTCTCACGACACCATAGTTTGCCAAGCAGATACATCCAGCAATGGAATATGTGGAGTATCGAGTGGTTGCTTAGAGTTTCAAACAGCATCTTGAATTTTCTGTATTTCTTTGGTTAACAGTGGTGTTAATGATATTCTTATTCAATATTTGTTTCACCCTTTGAGTTTCCATTACTGAGTGAAATAATAGACTTTTATAATCCATAATCTATGCCCATTTTCTAATATTTAAACATGTCGTTTCCTCGCTTGTGCAGATCACAATAAGTCTTCACACAGCACAAGAACTTTGTACATGTAACAACTTTCATTTATTCTAACAGTTTGGGGATTATTGGTTCTGGGTTTTAGCTTTCTCATGTTAATGCTGATTCACAGTGGAGACTTTGTAAACTCGAAATCATCAAGAAAGTTCAGTGTCAGGAGGAGTCAGCATACTATAGATCTAACTGTCATTGTTAGATGGAGAGTTATGTATATGCTCCCCAATAGTGTGATTAAATCAAGCCTTAATTCAGCAGAAACTTTGCAGAATTAGAAATTAGCAAGATTAGAGTATTTTTGACCTTTTGAAGACAAGTTTTGAAAAATATCTGGAGTGTCCTAGAAATACCTCTCTTTAGATGTTGATTTCTAATTTCCTGATATTTTCTTATTTGGAATTACTGTGTAACAATAATGTAAATAATATCTATCCTCTATCCATTAGAGCTATCCATAAAAATAAAGCAAACTATTTTTCCCATGCTGTATGTAGAATAGGTCTTATAAATAAGACCCTCTTAATTTATGAACACAGAGATCTTGCTTGAAGGCCTATGAAATGTACACTCATAACCACGCACACATATAGTCAGAAGACAGACACAGGGCTGGGGCAATAATAAAAGCTGCATGTAATTCTACCAGAATAGAGACACAAGATATTTGGAGTGTGCTTGAGGATAAAATAATGTTTTTTTTCTTTATTTTCCTTCTGAATTTCACCATTTCTTTTACTAGGGCAACTTGATGTAGGTTGTCCATCAAAGTTCTCAAGACACTGACCTCTGTCCATGTTTAAACTGAAAGATAACCTTATGAACATATTTTCAGGGTACCATCATAGCTTATTGAGTTCCCTGGTTCATAGGCTCTCCTCAGCAGAGTCTCTAAGTGTAGCCTCGATCTTTCCGTGATGGAAAGAGTTGTGCAGGGGATCAGAGGGTGGGAGTCTCTCTGCTTGCCATGCATGCTTTCATTTAATCCCTTCTGGTTGGGCATCTATGTGTTTCCTTATAGTAGCCACGTCTCCTTTTGCTTGCCATCTGGATTGTGTGGTATGAGTTGGATTTCATTTTGACATGTATCTACGCATCCTTAACAGATATTCCAGGGGGATCATGTTCTTCTGTGCCATTGCTCTATTTGATGTCTATTGGGCAAATTCTGCTTTCTCTACTTGGTAATTTATGAATTTCTTGTTGGTTTTGTTTCATGATTATCTTACTGGGTTTTGTAAAGAGGAACACAGATATGCACACATAAGAAGCAATATGTTTAATAGGAAAAATTTCAGACTATCAAAAATAAAAAATATTCAAAGAACATTGATAAGTCTCTTTTGTGTTTTCAACATTGATAGCTTACACATACATATCCAAAAAGTATTAATTTATTTATAGAAATATAGATAGATAGATATAAATAGATATATGAGCACTCATAAATGTTTGAACAGTGCCATTTAATATACTAGATGTTGACCTTAATATGCTCCACTAATTTATCTGTGCGATCATTTTTGTATGTTGTACTTATAGTGTGAATGTAAGAGATCCAGGACAGACATAATTATTTTAATAAAAATGCCACTATAACTGAAGCATATTCTATAGGCTTACATATACAAAAATATGCATTTTAATATATGCATTAATTTTCAATTGACATAAATGTCTCATTCTCACTGGAATTATATGTTTTGCAGATATGTGTTATATGGGTTGCATTAAAAATACTCAATAAATGTGTTTATGGATGTGGTAGCCATAATGGACATTTAGATCAAAGTGATACAAAATTAACCTAACTGCTTGCTTGTCGTTTATTTTTAGACATCATAAGCTCTTATGAACAGATTTACAGATTGTAAAATGTGAGATGAATAACACAGACGAAAATTGAAGATAAATACTAAACGTGATCATAGAATCTAGAATTCCTCTTTTGCCTTTCTCCATTAAAAAGTCTGATTTCTCCAAACTGTGTTCTTATAATATATTATAATTACACATGAAAATTACTTTTGTTACACTATTTTTCTTCATTACATTATGATCAATAGTTTTCAGAGTATGTGAATTAGGCCATGTGAAACAGCAAGAAAAAGGTATATTTTAAGATTTAGAAAAAAGTTTTCTTCAAATAACCTATAAGGTTATATGTAAAAATAGATAGATATATAGATAGATGATAGATAGACAACCTGCTAACTAAGGGAATTATGTAATAAAGGATAAAATTCCAAAGAAATATTTTTGCTTAATTTAAATACATCTTTCCCTCCTTCATTCCTTTCATTCTTTCCATATTTTATTTATTTATTTATTTATCTTGTTTCTTTGAAACAGGCTTTTACATTTAGCCTTAGCTGCCCTGAAACTTGCTCTGTAGAACAAATTGACTTTGAACTCACAGAGATCACCCTCTTCTGCCACCCAAGTAGTTTGAATTTTGTAAATCTTTGAATTTTCTATGAAAAATGTGTTTCTACTCTCATCCTAGATATTAAGTTTTAAGATGGTTTAAGAAATCCAACTAGCAATTTCTGAAAAAGTTCAGTCCCAAACAAATACAGCTGTTATCATCCCTTGAATATAAATTTTAATAACGTCCAGACTTAGGGATCAGCATTGTAGTGAGGTACGTATTTTTAGTGGACTAAATTCCTACAGAGAAATAATACTTTCAGGTAAAATATTAGACATATTTAAACTCTACCCTTCCTAAATATTGGAAGGCAATATATCTAATAGACTTTAAGATAGTTTGTTATCTATTCCTTCAAATGAGTCCATACAAAATTAGTTTAAGCTTAAATAGATGTTTGGAATATAAAAAAGGAAAATTGGGGCAAAATGAAAGCATATATACTCATATAATCATGTTCTGAATATTCCCTTTTATTTTAATTCCACTTCCAGGAAATAGATAAATTATTTTTAAAATGATACCTATATAATGATTTCATTCCTCTGAGACAGATCCTTCAGTAGGGACTTATTGTTCCCCTGGCATGAGTTTTATTTGAAACTGTTATATTCCATCTTCAACTTAATAATTTCAAGAAGTTTGAAATAGAAATGACAAAATTCTATAGCAAAATTGTCAGTTATTGCAATGGATAGAAAACTCAGAGTCTAACGGCTTCATTTTATTCCACTCGTGTTCACGTTTCTGTTTTTCTCTTTGAGTTGTCCTGGTGTGCAGTTTCCAGTACTTCCCTCAAGAGACAGGTTTGACAGGAAACAGACTCCAAGTCTGCAGAGGGTCCCTTTCATTCTGACCCCTTGTTACAGTTACATCCCAGAGAAGAATGATGCTTTTGCAATATAGAGCACATTTCTCCCGTTATCTTTGTTATCTAAGTTGGTACTGAGATAATGTTGCCTAATCTATCTAATATAGTTCCTGTATTTCAGGAGACAGTGATAGCTAATGTCATTTGCTAACTTCACGAGGCCACTGAATGTCTAAAAATTCAACTAAACATTATTTTTAGTGTCTGTTGTCATGATATATTTAGATAAGATTGATATTTGTATTAGTGGGTTGAAAGGAGACTTTCATTCCACTGTGAACCTGACTCTTCATATCTTAGATAGACTTGAAAAGAGCAGGAAATTCATGATTGCAGAAGACAGAATTTTCCTGATGTGACAGTCTTTAACCAGGGCATGGCTTTTCCTTTTCCATCTGTGGACAGAAAGTGATGCATGAGGCCTCTCTTACAGTTGAACTCACTGATGTTCAGACAGAGACTACACCATGAGAATGCCTGAATTTCTCAGAGACTAGAAGCACCATACACTTTGGGAATCTGTCTTTGATGTTTCAACTCAGAGAGTTCCAGAGGTTTAACAGGTCATTTGGTTGGTTGAAACATGAACCAAAAATTACCAATAGTGTGCAAATTATAAAAGACGACCAAAGAATTATGTTTTATCCAAAAAGAAACTAGGAAACAACTTAGGGCGATTGCACAGGATTGTTACTTTAAAACTTCTTTAAAGAGATTATATCAGTTATCTAACTGTACACACTGTGGCATTTTTATAATACACACAATGGATGTTCATCACCTAAAAGACCATACAAAGCCATATTTTGTCTATCCACCTATTATGATAACTTGATTATTCCCAAATTACATACTCTCAACTTTGATGTCTTTCTTCAAACTCTAGATTTCACAGTTGTCACTTAATTTAGTTAACTGCACAGAGAGTGTCTACAGAATATAACCTCATGACTGTGAAACAAATTCATGTGGTGATCCCTGATATACTTGAATAGTTCTGGGAGTACTCTTCTCTGCTTGAGAACTGTAGTCATTGAATTGTGAAACTTCAGTGTAAAGAATGACAAAATTAGACACTGAAGTGTCAGGGAACATCTAGAGGCATTCAGCACCCAAAAGCACACAGGTAATGTTAACATAATGTGCTGCATGCAAGAAGCAGAAGTCAGAATATTAGATCTTTCACTGAGGAATGACATTGGCTGACTCATAGTGTTTCTACAAGAAAACACATATTTTTGCAAATTCAGCATTAAATTCTCTACAGATAGAGTAAGCTAAAAGAATATAGCATCTCTATTATAACCATAATCCAGGGCTTGGAAGATGCAGGCTTAAGTATTCCCAGCACACTCTCAATCGGCTTGCCTTTCTACTCTAAGACTCATAAAGGATGACCACCATCTTAACCAAATGATTACTTCAAAGACAGCTGCTTTGTCATATGTGTTTTCAACACATGAACAAATGAACACTGTCCATAAGACTTGACATGTAGGTATTAATGAGCCAAACATGTTTTTCTTTAAACTAATTCTAACAGACAACCAAAAGTATTCCACTTAAAGCTCTCAATACCAAAAGCACACTGTCAGTGAATTCTCTTAGGTTCATATCTAATGTTTAAGGCACTATATTGCAATTTGATTTCAAAAAAAATTTCATCACCTCTTCATATACACTAAATAAAATTGGCCTATTTTCATATTGGATTTCTTCTTAATATTAATACTGATCAACAATGAATTTTCAGAGTTTATATAATTGCTAAACTGACTTTTTAAAGTCACTCATTCCTGGGGGGAGGGAGGAGGTGCTACCTGGAACAAGAGGATGAAACAGAGAGTGCAAGAAAAGAGGGAAGGGTTGCGTGGTGGAAATGCTAGAACTAAGGGGATTTGAGAGGTTGTATAGAAATCTAATATACTAGAAGCTTCCTAAAATATATACATATATGTAGTTCATCTAAATGAAATCACCAAATAACAGTGAGACATAGTTCCAGTTGGAGATCTTTTGACACTAAATGAAGACCACAATACTAGGAATGAGTTATAAAAATTTAAATTGTTGACAACGTGAGCCCCACGAGAACTCCCAAGCAACCCCAGCTATTGCCAAAACAAATTGTGCCTCTCCATAAAGTGAGCTTAAGGCACTGTTTATGAAGACAACACCTACACACAATGGAACATAGAGAAGTTGAGCTGGTGCCTGCCTAGATATTTCACCCCTATGGATTAATGTTCATGCCATTGGAAGATATTTTGCACACTACTAAAACACAAAGGTAAACACCAAGGTAACTATAAGCTCTTCAGTCTATAATAGCTGCCTTGCCACTGAAATGATGAAGCAGTAAAATGACTACTATCAACATTCTGCTATGCTCACAGATCATTACTGTACTCAGCCATTATCAAAGAATATTCCTCCTGTAGCAGATTGGAAAAATAGAGACCCACAGCCAAAAAATATACAGAATATCTGCTAATTTGTGGTTTAGACATTTCTACCAGTGTAGAAATGAGGATTGAAACTCTGACTTTTTGGGTGCTCATGCTTGCAGAGAAATTGCTCATAATTTTCTCACCCCTTTATGTAACATTTTTAAGGGAACATATATCTGCTGATTTAATGAACAAGGATAAGCTTCACAAGTTAGGTTATTTCATTGTGAATAATTTAACAGTGTGTCATTGCCCTTCTCTATATACTTTAACTGATCATGGTCGTGTGTTTATTGTGACCCATGTCATATGAAAGATGATGTGTTTTTGAATTTCTAAAGTCTTTTTATGCTGTAATTTAGCTTGGTTTACTCTGACTCTGGAAGATGTGTATTTCCTGGGTTTTTCTTGTAATTCTATGCTTTTTATTTTAATGAGGACAAATAAACTGTATATTGATAGCAAGTAGAGAAAATTGTATGTGTCATGTGCATATATCAGATATTTACACATTCGTGTAGTGACTAGTGAATATACTTAGTACTTGGTCATTTAAAATTTAGTAGAGAATTTTAGACATGGGACAGATCATTGATAGAGAAGATGCACACTCCAATGTTTCATTGTAGAAGAGGTTATATTAAACTTAGAAATTAAATAAATTAGTAATAATTAAATTAGCAACTAAAATGAGTCTTAAAGGACAGATAACACATAACTTCCATTGCTAAACATTATAAATAAATTGTAAGACATTTCAGGTAATAGAAATAGTCTGAATATCATTTTAAAATGAATCGCAATGATCTATGTTGTCCTAGAATATTAGCTAAAGATGTGTTACATTTGTTTATGCTGTGTAACATTTGCTTAATGATACAAAAATGTATTGTCTTATTTTATGTTGCATTTTTTAACTCTGTGAAGCTGTGTAACTTTGCCTATCTAAAACACCTGATTGGTCTAACAAAGAGATGAATGGCCAATAGCAAGGCAGAAGAAAGAATAAGCAGGTCTGGCAGGCAGACAGAAAAATAAACAAGAGGAGAAATTTGGAGATGGATCAAGGAGTGAGAAAAGAAGAGGAGAGCAACCCAGCCACGCAGCCAGACACAGAATATCAAGAAAGAAAAGATATACAGAAATAGAGAAAAGTAAAATTCCAGAGACAAAGGTAGATGGGATAATTTAAGCTAAGAAAAGCCGGCTAGAAACAAGTCAAGCTAAAGCTGGCCATTCATAGGTAAGAATTAGCCTCCTTGTGAATTATTTGAGAGCTGGTTGGCAGGCCTTCCAAAGAATAAGAGCCCAAAAGCCAAAGAGTAAGAGCGAAAAACATCAATTTACACTGTTTCAACTGGACATTCTATTTGACACAAAATGATTCAAACAGTATGTGTATTTGTTGTGCCCAGATTACAACCCCCAGAGAGAGAACACCAGAGAGGCTCAGACTTTAATAAACATGGTTTATTAGCATAATACAAACATGTTTGGAACCACTGTCTACTAACCCTGCTATAGCGAGGTAGAGAGAGGAGTTGTATCTTCTCTCTGGGGTAGGCTTTTTGAAGCTGCTTTGTCATGGGTGCAAGGACTTTTGCTCCCTCCCATTTTACTAAGTCAGTTTTTTCCTTGTTCTTAGAGTAAGACCACTGTTCCTGAGTTAGATCATCTTTATCAGCCTGTACCAGGTGGCTGACTGAGCTGAGTTAAGTGACCTTGTGCTCAGAATCCCCCTGGGTGGGAGAGGGGAAGGCCACTATCTTCCTGAGAAAACATTCTGCTAAAAAATTTCTTCTTGCCCCTCTGAGAATAAGGGGTGAGGGTCCTACATATTGTCTTCAGAATATTATTTTATCTCTAATGCAAGTTAATATGCCACACAAAAAATAGATGTAAGTATGGAAAAGGAGCATTCACTAATGGGGCTTAAAAGACACTAACAAATTGTAAGAGGAAGGGGATTATGAAAATTGTATTTCTAAAAAAATTACTTTGATTAAAATTTAAAGGTGTAAGAAAAGAAAGGATGTTAACAAAATCTGTAACGCAATGGGGATGCATGGGTCCAAAGCAGCAGCAGATTTGATACAAAGCATGAAAAGGACACTGAGCATCAGCCTTCCAGGTGAAGCCCATGATGTCTGACATTTGGGAAATAAGCTGGGACTGAAAAGAACAAGAGGGAAAGAGAAAACTAAGCCATGGTTAGGGGCAAGTTGCTTTCCTTAGCAGTGTACAAAGAATGAGTTTATGATTGACTCTGTCACACTTTAATTGCCACTGTAACATTCAGAAGATGATAAACAGAAACTATCAACTGGGAAGTAGAGAATGGGAAAATTATAAAGCCATGAAAGTACCCACAGAAAGAATATTTAAAATTTTACATATATGCATTAACATTTCCATAAAAGAATTCAGAAGAATTCAGAAGTTGTGATAGTATCACTTCGGTAGTATTCAAAAGGAAGAAGAAAATAAATCCAAGAAAGAGGTTTCAAGAAGGGAATTATGAATATGAATTTTAAGGGCAGAAGGAGTTGTCTTCGGAATTGCAGAAAACCCTTGACAGGTGAATCTAGCTGAAAAATAATGGGAGATCTTAAAGTGCACCGCAGCTGGCAAAGGTGATTAGCTTTACTCACTACTTTTCCTAGAGTT
Organism: Ondatra zibethicus; assembly: GCA_004026605.1. Classification (NCBI taxonomy): domain Eukaryota; kingdom Metazoa; phylum Chordata; class Mammalia; order Rodentia; family Cricetidae; genus Ondatra; species Ondatra zibethicus. Next base: position 27,924 of record PVIU01019260.1, read on the forward strand.
TTGCAATAAAAAGGGGTTGGATTAAAGTCAATTCTGCAACTGGAAATCTATTAGTACAATCATTTTGGGAAAAGTCTGTACAGGTTTATAGGGTAAGGAATGGAGAGCAATAATTATAGATTCTGTAGGTAGTGATTTAACAATCTCTATTTCCTTCAGAAAGTCTTTAGTCATGTTGCTAAAATAATTTTAAAGTGAGCACAGGAGGAATCTCACTAGAAGTTAAGAAGGGAGTAAAAAGGTGGTTAGTTATCAATCTTGACAGCTCCTGAGAAGTGTGATATAGGTAAAAAGAATAAAGATATAGAAGATATTTGTATCTTTTGAGCTAGGGTCAGAGTTAAGTGTTCAGCAATAGAAGTTGACAAAAAATTTGCAAAGTCATCAGGGAGTTTCTTTGGAGAGAATGAGAATGTCCAGAGTTACGTGGTAAGTGCGCTTAGGGGTTGGGTTAATTTGTGAAGTGGAATAAAGTGGAAAAACATAAAGTTATCATTTCAGAAAGGAAAAGAGGTTAGCAGTGGTTTGTAATTAAGTGCATAGAGGGGAGTGCTTCTGGGAGATTTAAGTGTATTGTCTCATTAAAGTAAAAATGATTACTTCAACCATTTTAACATGGCTCTAAGTCTTTCAACTGTCCTTAGGACTGATCCTCTGGCAAGAAATTGGGCAGACCCAGATGGAGTAATTCTTAAGAGATGGTACAATAGCTTATGAAACCTTGGACAACTTAAAATGTGAGGTCTCTACTTGGTTCTTGAGATAGAATTCTGATTTAATAATTTTGGCCAAGAGAAAGTAGATTTTCATTAATAGGACTCAACAAAGTCATGATACCTCCACCTACCTCCCTTTCAGGTAACTATAATGGGGCCCTTTAAGTTCTTGCTAGCATGGAAACATGAAGTGTGGCCCAAAGGTGGTTATAAGAGAGGGGTCCATCCACATTGGCTTCCAGATTGTTATTGCTTATCTAGCTTAGCTACCCCCAAATTGCCAAAAATTGAACAAAGGATTTTGTCTGTGCTGTGGTAGTAAAGTTGAGGACAAAATCTATGTAAAATAAAACACAAATATAAGAAATGAAGCAACTCAAGTGATTTGAGAGTAAGAACTTGTGAAATCAAAATAGTATGTCTGAGATGGGCTTACTTGGTGCACTGAAGATAGTTCCAGCTCCAGAGAAATTCAGAAAAACTGAATTTCGGAAAGAACACAGATGTAATGTGGAAAAATTTGACTTATGATGTGTGCTCAGTAGAAATTACAGTGTCTGAAGTAATAAATAGTTCTACAAGAGAAGCTTGAATATACCAGAGTAATAATAGAAAGCCTACACACCTGAGTTATATTAAAAAGAAAAAACAATTCAGTTTTGCATGAATAATTGATGATCTGAATTAATTCACCATCAGTGAGAAGATGGACACTGTGTGTATTCAGGCTGAACTTCAAGTTATTAATATAGAACCTAAATTTCACCACCACTTAGATAATGGGATAAAGGATTTATACCTATAATCATTATGTAATCATTATATATATTTAATGCTTATGTAATATTATAACACATACTGGCTATTTGTCTTGCATGGTCAATCAGGAGAGGACATCAGAGGGTCCTAGAATTAAGGGTAATGATGGAAAAAGACACAAGACTCTGGGTTCATTTCAGGAATGAATAACTTTTTTTTTCCTTTGTACTATTCCTCATATACTGTTCATCTAGCTTTTAGAGATAGCATTGCAAACAGAACTTGAACAGAGAGTATCTTTTAGCACCCTATTGAGGTCTTCCTTTCAGCACTTTCTGGCTTTTGCATCCTTTATTGTCCTGGAGAGCATTTCTTCAAGGCTTTCTCCTGTGCCTGCAGTTTTCTTTGGTCACAGGGTCATACCTGGGTCAGAGCTTGAACTTGAAAAAGCAAGGGATGCTCATTTGTAGCCCAACAGCTTTCACATGGTCCTCTCCCCTGACAACTCACTGTTGAATTTTAGTGTATAAGACAATTGATATCAGGGATAATATTCTCATCAATGTTTTAGTCTCCTTGCTGTAGCTGTGACCCACTGTAATTAAAAGCAGTTTGGGGTAAGAAAAAAAAAACTGCTGTGTAGAAAACTGAGCAGGAACTCAAGCAGAGATTTGGAGTAGGAACTGTCAAGAATTGCTTCTTGCTTCCTCCAGGTTCATGTTTAGCAACTTTTCTTACCTGCCTAGGACCATCTGCCTAAGGAATAGTGAACTATGGATGTCCTACATCAACTAAATCTGAACACAACCCCCATGCACACCCACTAACCAATCTAATTTGGTCAGTATTCCAATCTAAACTGTCCTTCTTGGGTTACTTTGGACTCTAAAGTTGGCAATTAAGGACACTATTACCTCTTGTCAACTTTATACATAAACCTAACACTTAAGTCATAAGTACTCATTCCTTGTCTCCTTGATCATCTGTTGTGTATGTTTGTATCATAATATTAATCTTTGAAAATTCTACAGTCTTTAAAATACCAACACTGGTAGACAGAAGAAAAGTCTGGATTGGTAATGCAGACTAGGGATACTATCACCAGCTAATATGTACCTCATATCAGGCGAAAGAAAGTTAGTGAAGTTAATTTTGATTTTTTTGCCATAGAAAATGATAAATGATATAACTGGAGTGTTAAATTTAGTTTTAAGATTATGCCATGTCATAAGATCATACACATGTCAGCCAATTTATGATACTCTATTACTGTGTTTCAGCTTTTATATTTTAGTGTATCACTTAAAATTCATTAAGATATTTATTCTAATTTTATGCACTTTTATGGTTGTATGATTCTGAAAATATAGATTATTATTACTTTATAAATATTCCTGAAACATGGTAAAATCACTGAGAAATGTCTTTGGATTTTTATAGCCAAAAATGGAACCAACAAACAAAAAGGATTTGGGTTGCACTTCTAGGTAACTTCATCATTGAAGGAAATCAAAGTATAAACCAAAGCAAGAATTAGAAAGGAAAACGTGGAGGAATGTTGCTTATTGTCTCATGCTTAATCTACCTTCTTATGCAACTCAGGATCACCTGCTGAGTGATGGTACCAACCATTTTGGGCGAGGTGAAGACAATTTCCCCACAGTAATGCCTTCTAATCTGGGCAATCCCTCAACTGAGAACTCACACACACACACTTTTAAAAGTGTATCTAATTATTTTTCAGCCCAGTCATGGTCTCTCCTCCCTCCTTTCCTCCCAGCACCTCCCCTGCAACACCATTTTTTCTATCCCCCAATCGAATCATCATCTCTTTGTGTTCAGGAAAATGAAAGTCTTCCATGGATATCAACAAAACATGGCATATCAAGTTTCACTAAGGCTAAGGACTTCTCCGTGTACTGGGCAGGGCAAGATGACCCAGTTTGAGGAGCAGGGGTCCAAAAGTAGGTAACAATGTCAGAGCCAGTCTGATCCCACTGCTAGGAATCCGACAAAAGAACCAAGCTCCACAACTCTCATGTATATGCAGAGTTTCTGGGGAGGCTATAGGATATGATCAACTGAAAGTTAAAGTTAATAGGACAATAAAGGACTTAAGTAAATATCAGTGTAAGTGTTCCTTATAACTAATAGAAAATATTGGTCTTCCATCATTAATTCCTCAATAACTTCTTGTCAGTGTGTAGAGTTCTGTGATGTGCTTATGCATCCTAGAAATAACTCTACTACTGGAAAAGAAAACCACTGTGGTTGTGTCAAGCTCTCTCTTGCTTAGGGTTCAACAATATATGTACCCTTCAAATAAGGCTGGAAATACCATTTATTTATTTGTTTATTCCCTTTTTGTCCACCTCCTAGATACTAAGATTATATATGAGTTCACCTGGTGTTGAGGATTGAACCATAATTCTGTACATGCAAGGCAAGCATCTAACTTACTGATATACATCCTCTGACCTACATGTATTTCTTTATATAGATAAAGTTTCCCTGAACTGTAGATACAACTAGTCATTTGAGTATTATCAAATGCAATCTTTTTCACACTTTAATGACCATGGAGTCATTATGACAGACTATATTGGTCACACAACTAAAGATATTTAGTATAATTCTTTTAAGTTTACTTAGGTAATCAATACTGATATTGGAAGAGAGTCTACGTCTCAGAGCTTATCATTCTAATAGTTCACATTTACATTTACTCATGAAGATTTCTATCTGTTTACTGTTGTATAGAACAAAAGCATCCTTAATTTTTCTGGTGGTTGATTGAAGGTAGACATTACAGATCTAGTCTATATATTTTGTTCAATCCTAACAAAAATATGGTTCTCTTATTTATTTTTAGTCATTACATTAAAATTAACATTAATTTTTGTATACTGAACATTAGATTTACTATAAGACTAAATGGACATGTTTATATAATCTTAGATGAAAGGCTGAGAAGTAATAAATGTCTGTGGTTAAAAATGCAACTAATACATTTCTAAGATAAATAGCATTCAATAACAATGTGATAAAATATTAATCTCTATAAGGAATACTTTCTTTCCTCATTTAATTGATCAATAGGTATCAAACATAGCTAAAGTTCAAAACTCAAACAGAGAATATATACCAAAAAATCCCATATGAATTTTTTCTTTCTTTCAAGTGTAAATTACCATAAACATATTAGGGATAATAGCATAGCATTGCCTCATATAGGGGATGAAATAAACCACCCCATTTCTCACATCAGCCGCCTGCCAAGATAAAGTACTATCATTTACAAATAATTTTCTCTGGAAAAAATATGAAAGAAGGAAAGCACGTGACATTGATTGCTTATTGCCAGAAGAATTCGATGAAGCTCAAGCCATCTAAGTAGTAGACAAAAAAAAACAGTATATGAATAACTACATATGATGTAATAAATAATTCAAACCAAGTGATATATACCTCTTTTTACCTGTAATAAAACAAATCATGATTATTTTAACCTAATTATCTCTCTTTGCCAGATATCTCATTATATTAATTAATTAATTATATACATATACACACATATATATATATATATATATATATATATGATGTGGGAGGTGATATATACTGTGAACATTTTTTAATGCCATCAGTTGATATAGAAGCTGCTTTCAGCCAATGGTTTGACAGAGGAAAGAGTAAAGCCAGGCTGAAAGAGATTCATTGAGAGAGTAGGCAGAATCAGGGAGAAGCCATGTAGCCACCTGCTGGAGACAGATACCTCTGCCAGAGCCCAACAAAACTTTTCCGGTAGGCTACGACCTCATGGTGATGTGCAGATTAATGGAGATGAGTTAGTTTAGGATATACGAGCTAGCTAGCAATACACTTAAGCTCTTGGCCAAATAGTATTGCAGAAGATATAATTTCTGTGTGTTTATTGTGAGACCAGGCAGGACAGAAACCTCTGCCAACATGTATATATTATAACTACATGGTCTTTCTAAAATATTAATCTCAGCATTCATAATACAGTGACCACTGAGTAATTGTGGTTTGCTTTTACTTGACAATTTTAACTGAATTTCAAATGTGTTGCGTAACTTAACACCCCTGCACAGTCTCTTTCTTTCCCCCTACTCCATATTTCTTATTCTGCCTTTAGACAATTTGAAAATGTGATAAGGTCTCTGCATTATTCACAGATTTTTTCCATGCACTGCCATATATGCTTTTAAATTAAGATTATTTCACAGTGATTACAATTCACACAGGCCATCTCTCCTTTCGTCTTCTCCCAACTTATTATGAACCCTGTCCATTCTGCATGGTTTCCACATTTTTCTTTTCATGTTTATGTCTATTCTTTTTTTTTTTCTTTTATGACCTACTGAGTTTAACCAGTGCCAACTGTGTGGCCATGAATTTGGAACTATTCACTGGCGTCTGGTAGGTTCTGAAGTAGGTACATAAATAAATGTAATCTCTCCCACATCCTTGAATCTATCAGTAACTGAAAATTCAGCTTTCATAGAAAGTCCCTTGAGACCCAAACTCTGCAGTGAATATTGAATGGGACTGATCTTCTGTGGGGCTGACATAGGTAGCAGTGGTAGCTGTGAACTAGAGATTACAAGAGTTATATGGATACTAGGCAATGGAATTTCACAGCCCTTTACCTTATCTTTTGGCTCTTATAAGCTTCCTGCCCACTGTTTGGCAACGTTTTCTGAGTCTCAGAGACAATGGCATAATGATTAGTGTAAATGACTTGTTTAGAACTGAACCCACAGTCAACTGCTATTCTTTGCATTCTGGGCAGTGTCTGCATTCACCACTATTCTCAGGATTCTTGATTTAATGCTTGGAGCAGTTTTGTTTGTTTTTAGTTTGCTTGTTTTTGTGTGAATGACAAACTGAGTGACAAACTAACATTAACATGTTTACATTTTCTAAGCCTCCCCAAACAGTGACATGAATTGGGGACACATTTTCAAATAACCAAAGCTATGGAGGATGGTTCTCATTCAAACAACCACAGGCCTGAAACTCACCAGATAGTCAATGTTGTCAGGCCAGTGAAGCCCATTTACGAACATATTTCTGACTCTCTAATACTGAAATTGCAAGCATGTACTGCCATGTCTGATTTTATACAGGGACCTGGGAATTAAATCATATATTTTTGTTACAAGGCAACTATTTTGCTTACTAAAAACCCTACCCAGCTCTTCCAAGTCACATTTTTACTGAAAGCATTTGTATCTTAGTATTGAATTGAACACAAACCCTCCCTTATTTACTTATTGATGATCTTATTCTTTTATTATTTCATTATGTGACAACTGGTAGAAAATGTTATTGATTAGTCATTAAGAAAAAATGCATTTTATGAAGTTGATGAATACTATAGTGGCCATATTTTCTTCACTTTTATTACTTTAAAAGATTAAGACAGTTATTTGATTTTATTTGAAAAACTAACTTTAATAAATTAATATATAAAATTAATATATATTATTAATCACTATAACAATAACAATAAAATATTTACATCATTCATCAACATATTGAGTATGGATTATAGAGAAAAAGTTCATTGTGTTGGTAGTCAATAAGAATAATTCAAATTGGTAGATTTGCATATCAACTGAGAATTTACTATTAGAGCTAGAGATGTGAATTCATAAAAAGTTCACCATCAACAGCATTACAGTATATTAGATATTTTGATTAATATATGCATTATATATATATATATATATATATATAATTTCTTTTGTGTGCGGCCAATGATTAACACAAAAGAGTGATCTAAACCAAGAGGTGTCTGTTCTCCCACAATTCTTTAAGTCAAAAGTCTGGAACGTAAGCCTGGGGAAGTAAATCTGTGTTACAGGGTTTGCCTACTAAATCCTCTGCACCAACAAAACAAACACACACAAAAGAAAACAAGTAAAAATGTGTTTAATAGCTGAAAAGCAGAGTATGGAGGCTCATGGCTCAAATCTCAGAATGAAGTGAACTAGATTTGCAACCACCAGCCTGTGCTTGCTGCAACTATAGAGACTTTCTTAAATTAATTGATTGAACAGCCTTTTGGAAATCTAAAATCAGAGTCACTCAGTAGAAATCATGAGTTTCCTTATTGTGCTACACTCCCTTCCAAAGAACTAGGGAAGAATGTATTCCTTGATTCTTCTAGAGATTTCTACATGCACTATTCATGACCACTAAAGCTAACACCTTAATTTCTCTCTTCTTAACCATTCCTTTCTCCTTTATATTAAGTAACAACTACTTTTCATTTTTAAGTATATGTGTCATTCTCTTTTGGGTTTACAGAGAAATCTAACTAAATCAAAATTCTTACTTTAATCTCATCCACAAAGATTTTCTCGTCAAGTAAGTAAAAATTTACACAGTATATATATTAGACAATATGGTCTTTGAGACACTTCCTCCTACTTTAGCTCTCTATAAAGGTCAGTTCCTAACAACTATAAAGCACTATTACAATAAGCAAAGTTCTTATATGCCAACCTCACTATAAAATAGTATGTACCAGTAAAGAAACTTTAAAATAAATCCTTAATTAAAAGCAGCCAAGGATGTTTTGAGAAGTGACCTTCTTTACAGAGGAGACAGAAAATACTGTGATTTAATATTAATATTATTTAATATTAATTTTACTGTGAGATTAATATGGGATATGTCATTAGACTAGCAGCTAAATGCTCAATGTGAAAAACAGTATGGTATTACAAAAGAAAATACCTTTGTATATGAAAGAGTTCACAAAGGCCGAAGCTGGAATCATATGAACTACAAACTAACCAACACAGCATTAGATTATAGCACAGAATACTAGATAGATAACTGAGTTCTGGCTGGTGCACATAGATCATTAAATAACTATATGAATTGATGAATGGTAAATGATGAATGAAAGAATACAAATAAGGAAATATTTCGTATAAAAATTATAAGCTTTTAGCACAGTATTTCTTCCTCTGTCATGCAGAACTCAACATCTCGAGTTTGGACTTGCATTTGAACTCAAAACAGCATATTATTTTTTTTTTTACTCAAAACAAAGGAAGGACCTAAGTAACTTCACAGTAAAGAATTGTGTTTTTTCTTTCGTTGTGAGCCCAACCTTTAATGCTAATCATCTCTGCATCCTAAAAGAACTGTGTAATAAACCACAATTAACAATTAATATCAAAAGTATAAGTTATGTATGCAGAAGAGATAGGTCCTGGTGTCATTGTTTGTGGGTTCTCCATCTGCCAACTTTCGCCGCCACATTCAGAGAGTCTGGTTTGATCATATGCTCATTCAGTCCCAGGCCAGGTGGATTGGTGTGCTCCATTAGTTCAGGCACACTGTCTCAGTAGGTGGACCAGCCCCTCACGGTCCTAACTTCCTAACTCATCTTCTCCCACCTTCT
>PVIU01019261.1:0-36786 GCA_004026605.1 Ondatra zibethicus
ATCCTTTCCCTTCCCCCTGGGAACCCTTAATGGTCTGAAGTCCCCATGAACTGCCCTTGACCTGCTTTCTCTCACTCACAGATCCACTTTGTTCACTACAATTCGAAGTACGAGAGCTTCGACGAGGCCAAGAGCCAGCCCGATGGTTTGGCTGTGCTGGCAGTTCTGGTGGAGGTAGGCTGGAACTACAGCGTGGGTCCGCACCGGGCTCCTCTGCCCGCACGTCCAAAGGAGGGCATAGCAGCCCAAGTGTCTGAATGATACGTTGTCTCCATTACTTCTCTCAGTCCCTTCCTAAGCTTTCCCAGGAAAGCTCCCTCAGTGGAGGGCTGACCTTTTCCAGTCCTTGCTTGCTTCTGTGTTTTGAAGCGTGGGACCCTGGGTGATAAGAAGACTCAGAGGACCCGGGGGCACAGAGGGTTGACTGGACACAAGCTGGTCAATGAGCTGTGTGAAACTTCCAGTGCGGCCAGACAAAGGCACCCGCGCTGTGCTTCTAAAAAAGCCCACGTGATGGACTTCGGGATAGGCGATTAGGAGCAGGCAGGAATGTGGGCTGGAGAGAAGGCTCAGTGATTGAGAGCACCGGAAGGAAGACCCAGCTTCTAGTTGCAACACTCCCGTGGCACTTTGCAACCAGTCCCCGGAGATCAGATGTCTTCTTTTGGCCTCTGAGGGCACCAGGCACGCACGTGGTACACAGACACACATGCAGGCAAAATACCCATGCATATAAAATGAAAATAAATAAATCTAAAAGAAAATGTTTTAAAGTAGACAGGAATTGAATTCTCCAAAAGCTTAACATTAAACTGGATAAATTTACAAACAAAATGAAATGCCCAATTGGTTCTATAGTTTTATCTCAAAAGATAAAAAGAAAGCTGGTTGTGAAGGTGTAAGCCTGTAATCCCAAGAGAAAAACTCAATCAGATCTAAATGATCTGTGGTGCATGACTGTAATCCCAGCCCTCGGGGAGCAGAGGGATCGCTGCAAGTCTGCGGCTATCATGATCTGTGCAGGGAGTTCTAGATCAGCCCAGGATACACAACAAGACCTTACCTCAAAAAACAAAATCAAGCCAGGCAGTGCATGCCTTTAATCCCAGCACGCGGAAGGCAGAGGCAGGCGGATCTCTGTGAGTTCAAGGCCAGCCTGGTCTACAATGTGAGTTCCAGGATAGCCAGAGCTAAACAATGAACCCTGTCTTGAAAATCAAAACAAAGAAAAAAGCAAAAAACAACCCCCCCAAAACAAAAAACACCAAAATCAAGATGGGTGGTGGCCACACACACCCTTAATCCCACCACTCAGGAGGCAGAGGCAGGAGGATCTCCAAGTTGGAGGCCAGCCTGGTCTACAGAGTGAGTTCCAAGACAGTCAGGACTATACAGAGAAACCCTGTCAAAACAAAACAAACAAAATCAAGCCCAAACCAACCAAATCAGCAGCAGAAAACAAACAAATAATATGCCTTTGACACCAAAAGCAACTTTTACTTTCATCTTAAAACAAACAAAAAAACTGGGCTGGAGAGATGGCTTAGCTGTTAAGAGTCCTTGCTGCTCTCGTGGAGGATGGGAGTTCAGTTCCCAGCACCCACATGACAGCTCACAACCTCCTGTGACTCCAGTTCAGGTGGGTCTGGTGCCCTCTTCTGGGCTCCAAGGGCACTGCATGCAGATGGTACACATATAGACACACGGGCAAACTCTGACACACATTAAAATAAGTTGATGAAAGCAACATTCACATCAAAGAGTGTCCTAGCAATAGGGCTACAGGAGCAGCTTTGCCTGGGACATCTTGTCTGCCAGAAGCTCTGAGGTCAGAGCCCAGGTAGGTGGGAGCAAGAAGCAGTCATCTTGTCTCTCCCAGCTAGCTGCCTGAGTCTTACACTCCCAACCCGTTTCCTGCTCAGCCTTCCCAGCTAGGAAACCAAGCAGCTGGTGCATGTGTGTCTGTGTGAGGTAGTTCTCCCTCATACTGAGTGTTCTGTGCTTTCTCCCAGATTAATGAATATGAGGAAAATACCTACTACAGCCCCTTCATTTCTGAGTTGCTCAAAATCCAGTATACAGGTAAGGAACGCCCACTGCAGGGAGAGGATTGAGTGTGGGGTGGTAGGGAAGACTTGGCCCTTTGGAGGGAGGTTTGGGTCTCTTTGGCTGAGGGATCTTGTTCCAGTCTTTTTCTGCTGTAGGTTTAGGGGGAAACATACCTCTGAGAAACCTGTGTACCAGTTCTTGTCCATTGCCATCTCTCCAGCCCTTAAATATGGATTTTTAAATTATTTACGTGTATGGGTGTTTGTGTGCTCAGGCACACCCGCAGAGGCCAGAAATGTCTCCACACTCAGTGGTGAAGAGCACTTTCTGCTCTTGCAGAAGACCTTGGTTTGATTCCCAGCTCCTTACAACTGTCTGTAATTCTTCTTTCAGGGGATCCAGGGCCCTCTTCTGACCTCTTTGGGTACCAGGCATGCACACGGTGCACACACACACACATACATACATACATACATACATACATATATACATACATATATACAGGCAAAACACTCATGCACACACATAAAATAAAAATAAATTTTAAAAAGTATTCTGTATAGAGGGTGAAGAGATGGCTCGGCAGTTAAGAGCGCCTGTTCCACAGTCATCAGGACCCGAGTTAAGATCCCAGACCCATCTCACAAGCTGAGTGTTCCTCAGATCCTGTAACTTTAGCCACGATCCCTTGGAACTGGAGTGGCCGGCTGTGTAAGTCACCTGACATGGGTGCTAAGAGCTGAACGTGAGGCTTCTGGGAGAGCAGTACATGCTCCTAACTGCTGAGCCTCTTCAAGCCTCTGGAAGTCATTTAAAGTCCAGGCTGGCTTTGAATTGATGGACATCCCCCTGCCTCAGTCTCCCAAGTGCTAGGACTACACAGTGCACCCCCAGGCTTTGTTCTTTGCTCTTCCCCCATCCGCAGAGCAGTAAACGGGGGTGGGGCAGCTTTTCAGTCACCAGCTCCTTCATCCTTTGGCTTCAGCAGAGGACTTGAACGCTCCCATGCTGAGGCAGAGCCCGAGATGTCCCTCCTGGGCAGCAGCCCTCCATCCCTTCCATACCGTGTCTTTTCTCTTAGGACAAACCACAACTCTGAAAAACATTAACATTTATAACTTGCTACCTGGAGACACATTCCACTATTACACCTACGAAGGCTCGCTCACCACTCCCCCCTGCACAGAGAACGTCAAGTGGTTTGTGCTTCGAGATACCGTCAAGCTCTCCAAGACCCAGGTAACAGCTGCTCCACTCCCCCAAAGCTTCCCTTTGGCCGTCTGGCTAACAAGGGTTCTTCCAGGAGCCCGCCTCATTCTTCGGTATTTGCCACACACAGGCTTTGTTAATGCTGTGGTGAAACACCGTGACCAGAGAAATTTGGGGAGGAAAGGGTTTATTTGGCTTATACTTCTACAGCCCTGTTCATCACTAAAGGAAGTCAGGACAGGAACTCAGAAGTCAGGAGCTGATGTGGGACCATGGAGGGCTGCTGCCTACTGGTTTGCTTCACATGGCTTCCTCAGCCTGCTTTCCTTCTTTTTTTTTAACTTTATTTCTATTTTATGTGCATGGGTGTTTTGCCATGGGTGTTGGGTCCCCCGAAACTGGAGTTATAGACAGTTGTGAGCTGCCACGTGGGTGCTGGGAATTGAACCCAGGTCCCCTAGAAGACCAGTCAATGCTCTTAACCACTGAGTCATCTCTCTAGTCCCCTCTGCTTGCTTTCTTATAGAACCCAGGATCACCAGACAGGGTGGCACCACCCACAATGGGCAGGGCCCTCCCCCATCAGTCACTAGTTAAGAGAAGGCCCATAGCTGGATCTCATGGAGGCGTTTCCTCAATTGAGGTATCCTCCTTTCAGATGACTCTAGCTTCTGTCACGTTGACATAAAACTAGCCGGGACAAACACTACCACCCCCTGCCCATGGAACTGTGGGTGACTTTCAGTCACTGAGGTGGGCATGGGCATTGGAGGCCCCAGGTGATCCAAAGAGCTTGGATTTGATGCAGTGAACGGTCTTGAGTCCAAGCCATGTGAAAGAAGTGGACGGTGAAGACAAATGTTCTCAAGCTGACTTGGCCACACACCATCCTAGGTTCCTTGTGCAGCTAACATTCAAGAATCTTAGGCATCCTAGGCCAAGGGGTGCTTCAGTTCTTTGTCGTGTTAAACACAGTTTTATATTCAATCTTTAAACAGTTAGTTAATTCCAGTTTGTATGTGTGTGTGCCTGAGTCTGTCGTACTGGAGTGTGTCTTTGTGAGCCACGTGCATGCAGGAGGCCACTGGAGCTCCAGGGTGTGGAGTTACAGGAACTTAGAGGCTGCTGTGTGGAGCTGGGAACCAAACTTAGGTTCCCTGCAAGAGCAACAAGAGCTCATAACCACTGAGCCATGTCTCCAGCACTATACTCAGCCTTTTGAGGAGAACCACTCTATCAGTTGTCTTCTGCCTTTCAGAATAATAAATAGTCCAGACACATGAGTCAGTCAACATACCAACCTGCCTATCAATTTACCTACCAACCTACCTATTAACCTACCAACCTCCCTATCTACCTACCAACCTATGCACCTACCTACGAACCTCCCTCCCTCCCTACCAACCTACTTACCAACCAACATACCAACCAGCCAACCTATCTACCTACTAATCTACTAACCTACCTACCTATCTACCTACTAATCTACCAACCTACCTACCTACAAACCTATCTACCTACCTACCTACCAAGCAACTTACCTACCTAATGATCTACCAGCCTACCTATGAACCTACTTACTAACTTCCCTACCTACCTACCAACCTCCCTCTCTACCTACCAACCTATGCACCTCCTTCCTTCCCTCCCTCCCTCCCTCCCTCCCTCCCTCCCTCCCTCCCAACCTACTTACCAACCAACATACCAAACAACCTAGCTACCTACCAACCTAGCTACCTATCTACCTACTAATCTACCAACCTACCTAGCTAGCTACCAACCTATCTACTAACCTACCTACCTACCAACCTACCAACACAAGGAAAAAGACAGTGTGAATGAGGGCCATCTGAGGCAGAGTTACAAAGGTTTCAGACAGGGGAATTACCAGACAAATAATGTAAGGGTATCTGATATGTACAAAGACATAAGAGATTTAAATATAGGGAAAAGAAAAAAAGTACAAAATGATCAACCAGACTTGAGCATAAAAAACAAATAGGATTTTTAGGAATGAAACTAGATTAACTAGCAACTGAATGAATGGGTTAATAGCATGTTAGATTTATTTCAAGAGACAATTAGTAAATTGGAAGACAGCGGTAGAAAAACAGTCTAACCATGGCACAAAGAGGACTGGAGGTGGAAATGTGCAAAATAGCAAGGAGAGATGGAGGTGGAGGAGAGAGCTAGCAGATGTCTCAAGTTCCAGGAGAGATTCAGCCAGGTGTGGGGTGCATGGCTGTAGTTCCAGCAACTGGGAGGCAGAGGCAGGCAGATCTCTGAGTTCGAGGCCAGCCTGGTCTACAGAGTGGGTGCCAGGACAGCTGGGCTGTTACACAGAGAAACCCTGTCTTGAAAAAGAAGGAGGGACATGAACAAAGAACCCAGACATTGTTATGCAGAAACAAGAAACAAATACTTCAAGGATGTAGACAGATTATATTTTTAGAAAAACAAGCACTGAGCTTGCCACTTGATATATCTCTGTTACCGATTGCTTTTATTCTGTTAACCAAACACTCATGTGGGAAGACGAAAGGATAGATGGGTAAGATTCAAGGAAAGGATCTTGCAGGGCCGCTGCACCCGAGGGGTCCGACACTCTGTCAGCATCACACAGAGGGGAGCATCTATCCTATAACTCACCAAATGCTTTCCCCCCATAAGTCACCTCATGTTGTCTGCAGGTTATGAATATGGAGAACACTATTAAGAACCACCACAACGAGACCCTGCATAACATCTACCGCAAGACCCAGGCTCTCAACGGGAGAGTGGTGCAAGCCAATTTCCCAGACTTCTTTAGTAAGAGTAAGTGACATCAAGTCTTACTTCCTCTGTATGACTTGTGGACCACAGTGTTCTTCCCCTCTCTGGCTGGTCCCTTCTAGCTACAGAGAAGGAAGGAACGCCATTTCAAGGCAGGAATACTCACGTGGGCCAACACAGGCAGGGCAGGAGAAGATGGTGAACGCTCGTTTCCCCCATCTCAGTGAGAACCACAGAGGAGACACCATGTGGTGTGCAGCCTCCCTGATCGTGGCTATAGGTGGGCGGTAGAAGCAAGTGACAAGGACAATCCACAAACTCTTGGCTGTGTGTAGCCTCAAGTTACTTTACTGAGCCCAAGTGAGATGATTTCTCTAGAGCCACTACCTCCCTTCCTCTGTATAACAAATCCACTCCCGGTCCACTTTAAAAATCAAATCTCGGGCTGGAGAGACGGCTCAGGGGTTAAGAGCACTGGCTGCTCTTCCAGAGGTCCTGAGTTCAATTCCCAGCAACCACATGGTGGCTCACAACCATCTGTAATGAGATCTGGTGCCCTATTCTGGCCTGCAGGCTTACATGCAGACAGAATACTGTATGCATAATAAACAAACAAATAAATCTTTAAAAAAAATCACACCTCTATCCACCCCCACACAAATTAAGGCCCATTTCACCCCCTCCCTGCAATCAAAGCCAAGCAACTCCAACTGTCCAATGTCTGGGATCCACTCACGATCTTCTGGGCTCCTCCAAAGGGTTTGGGGGACTTCTCCATCTCTACCCTCTAAAGCACACACAACTTGTCTTCTAGATCCCGACTGGTACTCCTCCATTGATGCTGGGCTTTATGATGAACATCCCGTGGTACTGGCATCTCCAATGCTGGGGTCTTCTGCTGCGACTGGGCTGCGCTTTCACTAAAAGCCTTTCATAGGCTCCCGGGGTGCCAAGCCTCAACTTCTCTGCATGACCCCTTCAGTCCTGAGCCTTCAACTGCCACTGAGGCTGCATCTTCACCAGTGTCTTTTCATGGCCTCTCACAGGGCCCAGCTTAGGTGCTTTCTATGACCCCTTCACGCCTGCAAACCCAGTACCACCTGGGTGACCTTACACATTGCCGAGTTCGGCTGCCAGCAACGAGGTACAACCTTGGCAGCCTCTGCAACACAGTTTCTCTGTGCTCTCAGGAAACACTTCCCAGAAGATTTCACCTCAGTGATGCCGGTCTCTTCTTCATCACCGCTAATTTCTTAGCTGCAGCTGACCAGCGTCAAGTATCCCAGCAAAACAAAAGTTTGCTTTAGTAGTTCTGGGATCTCGTGAATCACAGCTGATCCTTCAGCCACAGCTCACCAGAACCGCAGGATCTTAGTCAATATCATTCAGAATAACCAATGCCCCCCAGAGCGTCTTTAAACTTCCCTCAGAAACTTCGCAAGCCAGGCGTCCACTGTGATGCTCTCAATATCCTTATCTTCCCACACAACATCCTATTGAGGCCTCAACACTCAATGGCTTTTCTAGCCCAAAGTTCCTTCACAATCTTCCCTAAAACATGGTCAGGTGTGTCACAGCAATACCCCACTATGCTGATGACAATTTGTCTCAGGGTTTCTGTTGTTGCATCAAAACACCAGGACCAAAGGGCAAGCTGTGGGAGGAAAGGGTTGATTTGGCTTACACTTAAGCATTGCTGTTCATCGCTGAAGGAAGTCAGGACAGGAACTCACACAGGGCAGGAACCTGAAGGCAGGAGCTGATGCAGAGGCCATGGAGGGGAGCTGCTTCCTGGCTTGCTTCCCATGGTCTGCTCAATCCACCTTCTTTTATTATTTATTTATTTAAAGATGTGTTTACTTTTGTGTGTACCTGAGCATGTTATGTGGAGCATATAAATGTCTGGTGCTCAGGGCAGTCAGAAGAGGGCATCAGGCCTCTGGGAGTGGAGTTACAGATGGTTGTGAACCACCATGTGGGTGCTGGGGATTGAACCCGGGTCCTATGCAAGAGCAGCAAGTGATCAGCGCCACCTCTGTAGCCCCTTGGCCCACCTTCTTATAGAACCCAGGGCCAATAGCCCAGGGAAGGCACCACCCACCATGGGCTGGGCCCTCCGGCATCAATAACTAAATGAGAAAACACCTTACAGCTGGATCTCCTCGAGGTGTTTCCTCAGCTGAGGCTCCTTCCTCTGATGACTCAAGCTGTGTGAAGTTGACACACAAAACCATCCAGTACACCTGCTCACAGCATTGCCTATGATGATTCCTATTCCCAGCGTCATGTCTGTCATGTGGGTCACTCGAATGTAGGTTAAACAAAGAGTGTTTGGGCTCACTCACGGATCCATCTTTTGTTCTATGATTTTCCAGGTTTCCATTTTCCTTGCTATTTTTTTCACCATTCTTCTTCTTCTTCTTCTTTTTTTTAAACTATTCTTGCAAGGCGTACCAAGAGACCATTTGGTTCTCTGTATCCTCATCTCAAATGCTTTCCATGGGAGACTCTTCAACTTCCCCTTAGGAGAGTGCACATGTCCTAGATACTCACCCAGACCCGGATGCCCACTGGTGTCCACAAGGTCCTCATCGGAACCCACCCTGCGGGGGTGATTGCTTCACTTTCCAGGGGCAGCAGGGGGCCTTGTCCCTCATGCCCATCTACAGGATCTTAAGAATTGTGCCCTGTGCTGTTGAAAGTGCAGAGTACAGCTATCGTCTTGTTCTTCCTTTAGACCCAGACTTCTACATAGCCATGGGCAGCTCCACTTGGCCATGTTGCAAGGCCCACAGCATTGCACAGTTCTGTAGAATTCCATCCCGCTGGATCATATTAACTGATAATAGCATTTTATATGATCATTTCTTAACTGACCATATCAATTAATTGTTGTAAGAGGCTGCTTGTTTGTTACTGGCTGCTCAGCCCCGAAATAACCACACAGAGACTATATTATTGGCAATACTGTAATACTGTTTGGCCAATAGCTTAAGCGTATTTCTGGCTAACTCATATCCTAAACCAACCCATCTCCATTAATCTGTGCATCGCCATGTGGCTGTGGCTTACCGGCAAAGTCTGGGCATGTCTGTCTCTGGCGGCGGCTCCATGACTTCTCCTGACTCTGCCTTCTTCCTCCCAGCGTTCAGTTTAGTCACCCCCCCCACCCCCTAGCTCTGTTCTGCCTGCTCTGCTATAGGCTCAAAGCAATTTCTTTATTAACCAATGGTAGTCTCAATTAATCATACAGGAGAAACCAAGGAATCAAAAGTACACAGGTCAGAGGACTTAGGATGTGATTTCATGCTTGTGCATGCATGAGGCTCTGGCTTTGCTTCCCCAGCAACACACACACACACACACACACACACCCCACATACTCACCCAGATCCGGATGCCTCCTGGTGTCCATAAGGTCCTCCATCGGAACCCACCCTGCGGGTTCTATGACAAGCCACGCTGCATTATCTGTTTCCATGAGGTCCTTCTAAGTTTGATCGTTTAAACCTAATCTTTTTTTAAGAAAAGATGTGTGTGTGTATGTGTGTGTATGTGCGTGCATGTGTGTGTGCATGTGTGTGTGTGCATGTGTGTGTGTGTGTGTGTGGTATATACATATATGAATGTGAGTGTGGAAGCTCGAGGTCAACTCTGAATGTTTTCTTCAGTTGCTCATCATTTTATTTCTATTTATTTTTCAAACAGGATCTCACTATGTAGCTCTGTCTGGACTGGAACTCATTCTGTAGACCAGGCTGGCCTCAGACTCACAGAGATCTACCTGCCTTTGCCTCTTGAGTGCTGAAATTAAAAGCATGAGCCATCATGCCTGGCTCTCCAACATTTTTATTTTGAGATAGTTTCTTTTCTTTTTTCTTTCTTTCTTTTTTTTTGTTTTTCGAGACAGGGTTTCTCTGTAGCTTTTGAAGCCTGTCCTGGAACTAGCTCTTGTAGACCAGGCTGGCCTCGAACTCACAGAGATTCACCTGCCTCTGCCTCCTCAGTGCTGGGATTAAAGGCGTGCGCCACCACTGCCCGGCTTGAGATAGTTTCTCACCAAAGCTGGACCTCACTGATTTGACTAGGCTGTCTCCATCCCACTGGTGCCAGAGTTACAGCAGCACGCACAGTGCCCAGCAGATTTGGACTCAGATCCCCATGCTTGATTTTGGGGAGCTGAGAAGTCCTTGAGTGAATATGTAAAGAATCAATGAAGTTAGTCAGGCAGTGGTGGTACTTGCATTTAATCCCAGGACTGTGGGGGCAGAGACAGGCGTGTCTTGAAAAACAAACAAACAAACAAAATCAATGAAGTCCTGAGTGAATCTGTGTGTTGTCTGACTTGGGCACAGCTGCGTCAAGGGTTCAAATCCTCAGACCATGGCAATGGCAAAGCCTTCCCCAAGTGAAAGCCTCCCTCGGGTCTGAGTGCGAGTGTTGGCAGTGTGTGCAAGAACTGAGGTCTATGAGCGATTGACCAGTGTGTGAAGAGCTAGCAACTTCCTCCAGGCGTTCACAGCCTGACACCACTCCTGACAGAGAGCTCCTACTCCTGACGCTAGCTAAGGCCTCCTTCTATGCTGAGTGTGGTAAACACGCTAAAGAGTCTGAGTTGTGTGTAGCAGGTGCGCCCCGTCAGAGTTAAGCGCAGCTCACCTGATCCCAGCTTTCCCGTAAGTGGGTCTTCCTTTCTTGGATCCCAAGCTCTGCAGGACACGGCATTCTCCCAGCTCAATTGTTTCTATGGGCCTCTAATTCTCCTTTTCCTTCTCCTCCTTCTTCACTTTCTTCTTCTTTTGCGAGACAGTGTTTCTTCACATAACTCTGGCTGTCCTGGAACTCACTCTGTCGACCAGGCTGACCTCAAACTCTGAGATCCACTTGCTTCTGCCTCCTGAGGGTTGGGATTAAAGGTGTGTGCCACTATGCCTGGTTTAATTCTTCTTTTTATTGAATGTATTCTAGGCTACAGATCTCGTTGGTCCCCACCCAATAAAGACTGATGAGAACCTGGCAAACCATGCTGGACCAAAGAAAATTAAGAAGAGAAAGCACAATTAATGAGCTGGAATTGGCCCTGTGGGCTCACCCTGCCCCATCTCTAAGGAATCCTGCCATGAGAGTCTCCTTGCTGCCTGCAGTGAGTCTCTGATTAACTCAGGGAGTTACCACCCATAGAAGGAAGTGAGCTACATCAGATGGAAGAGAAGGGATGTGGGTGAGACATCACCGATGGAAACAAACCTGGATGGACATGCAAAGGAATCAAGCCTTCGACAACCTCCTGTCAATAATTCATTTATATTAAATTTGGGGGCTGGGGATACGGCTCAGTGACAAAGTACTTGCCATGACCCTGGGTTTGATCCCCAGCACTAAAAAAAAAACAAAAACAAAAAAACAAAAAAAAAAACCCATTTACTTTGATCTAAGTCATAAATCAGCCAAACTTCCCTTTAATATTTAGATGTAATAAAATGATTTTGGAAATTTTCATTTTTAAATTCTGTGTTACTACTCTTTTATGCAACTGTATTTTTAAAAAATTAGGTTTAGCCGGGCAGTGGTAGTGCACACCTTTAATCCCAACACTCTGGATGCAGAGGCAGGCTGATCTCTGTGAGTTCGAGGCCATACACAAAGAGCTAGTTCCAAGACAGTTAGGACTGTTACACAACAGTCTTGAAAAACAACAACAACAACAACAACAACAACAAAAAATTAGATTTTTTTTATGAGTGTTTTGCCTCTGTGTCTGTGTATAACATGTTTGTAGTACCCAAAAAGGCCAGAAGAAGTCAGTGAATCCCCCTGGAACAGCAATTACAGATGTGAGCGGCCACATGGATGTTAGGACTCAAACTGTGTCCTCTGCAATGAGAGACCTTAGCCACTGAGCCACCTCTCTTGTGTCACTTATTTGTGTATGTGCAGGTGTGCAAGCGTGCACAAACCACACCGTGAATGTAGAGGGCAGAGGATACCGTGTGGGACTCAGTTCCCTCTTTCCACCGTGTGAGTTCAGGGACCAGACCGTCAGCCCTGTCTGCAAGCAACACCTCCATCTTACCCGCACTCTTAAGCAAATTATGAATGGACTTGAGACCATAGTAATTTTATCAAGATGATACTGGGAGCTGAGTGCGACGGAGCACACCTCTAAGCCCAGCACTCAGGAGACAGGCAGGTGGAGCTCTGTGAGTGCAAGGCCACCAGCCTGGTCTACCTAGTGAACTGCGGGACAGCTGGAGCTACTCAGGGAGCCCCTACCCCCCACCCCCACCTCTCTCTGGCACCATGGGAAAAAAGAGGAAGAAATTATGTGCATCCGTAATGGTTTCAAAAATGCTAGAAAGGAGTTGGGGAGATAGTTGTGTAAGAGTGAGGAGCACAGTTCTAATCCTGTCACTCCCAGTGCAGGGAGGGAGAGACAGAAGGGTCCCTCAGGCTTGATGGTCATCCAGTCTGGCCAATCAGCCAGCTCTACGCTCAGTGTGTGACCCTGTCTCAAAAAATAAGGTAGCGTGCTGACAAGATCACTCCATGGGTAATAGCCCTTGCCACCAAGGGTGCCAACCCGAGTTTGATCTCTGCGACCCACAAGGTGGAAGGAGAGAACTGACATCCTTCACAAGCTGCCTTCTGACCTCCATGTACAACTCCAGAAAGCTGCTTTCTGACCTCCATATACAACTCTTGAAAGCTGCCTTCTGGCCTCCACAACATAAGCTGTCTCTGGCCTCCACCGGAGCGCTACGGTGTGTCCCCTTCCCCATAAATCAACAAATGAGTAAATATGAGAGAAAAAGGAAGGTAGAGGAGACAGCTGTTGCCAACCTCTGGTCTCCACATGAGTGTGCAGGATCACTGTGTGTGTGTGTGTGTGTGTGTGTTTAAATGTGTGTGTACGTGTGTGTGTTTGTGTGTATGCATGTGTTTGTATGTGTATGTATGTGTGTGTGTGTGTGTGTGTGTGTGAGAGAGAGAGAGAGAGAGAGAGAGAGAGAGAGAGAGAGAGAGAGAGAGAGAGAGAGAGATTGAGAAGAAGGGGCGCTAGCTAGCCCACTAGCCAATTTGCAAGCTGCCAGGGGAAGTATTATTCCACGAGTCAGCCACAGAGGGGAAGCCATGCTTTTGTCCTCCTCTCTCCATCCAAACCAAGTTCCCAGCAGCCTTGGGGGCGGCTGAATTTGTTCTCTGTGTGTCTTAGTCAGGGTCACTGCTGCTGTGAAGAGGTGCCATGACCACAACAATTCTTTTTTTTTTTTAAATTTTATGTGCATTGGTGCTTTATCTGCATGTATGTCTGTGTGATGATGTCAGATCTTGGACTTATAGGCAGTTGTGAGCCACCATGTGGGTGCTGAGAATGGAACCCGGGTCCTCTGGAAGAACAGCCAGCGCTCTTAACCGCTGAGCCATCTCTCTAGTCCCAACAGCAACTTTTATAAAGGAAAACATTTAACTGGATCTGGTTTATAGGTTCAGAGGTTTAGTCCATTATCATCATGGTGGGGCACGGCA
Source organism: Ondatra zibethicus (assembly GCA_004026605.1). Taxonomy (NCBI): domain Eukaryota; kingdom Metazoa; phylum Chordata; class Mammalia; order Rodentia; family Cricetidae; genus Ondatra; species Ondatra zibethicus. The sequence continues at coordinate 13,558 of PVIU01019261.1, forward strand.
GCATGTGGGCAGACATGGCACTGGAGAGGGAGCTGAGAGTTCTTCATCTTGAACCACAGGCAGCAGGAAGAGACACTGGGCCTGGCTTGAACATTTGAAACCACAAAGCCCACTCCCAGTGACACATTTGCTCCAACAAGGCCACACCTCCTGACGCCATTTCTCAAGCTTTCCAGTGTACGAGTCTATGGGGGACATTTTTTGCTCAAGCTGCCACACTCCGCTCTCTGGCCCCCGCGCGCTTGTAGCAGGAATCACAGCGTGTAGGGGTGCATTCAGTCCAACTTCAGAGTTTCCACAGTCTCAAAACTGCTTCAACATTCAAAATTTCAACGCTCATGAACTCTTTGGGAACTCATGTAGCTCTCTATAAATCCGAAATGAAAAAGCAGATCACACATCTCCGACATACAGTGGCACAGGATATACATCACCCTTCCAAAAGGGAGGGAAGGGAGCACCGTGAGGAAAGACTGGACCAAAGCAAGACCGAAAACCAGCTGGGCAAATCCCAAACTCTGCATTTCCATGTCTGATGTAAAAACGCTCTTCAGACAGCCAGCTCTGTTCAGCTTTGCTGACTGCAGCACACTTCTTTCTCTTGGGCTGGCTCCACTCCGTTAGCAGCTGTCCTCGGCAGGTGTCCCATGACTCTGGCATCTCCAACAGCTTGGGTTCTCCAAGGCAACCTAGGCTTCACCTTCACAGCTTCACACAATGGCCTCTCTAGGCCTCTGTTCAGGGACCTCCTTGACATATTCCTGGCCTCAGCCATTTCCCATAGTTGCAGAGGGAGATCCCATAACCTTTTTCCTGTATCCATAACTCTAAAGCCAGAACCACGTGGCTAAAGCTGCCAAGTTCTGCTGCTTGCTGAGACTGGAACATGGCCCCTTAGTTCAGTTACATTTCGTCAGCTTTCTGTTTTCGGTGGTTCTCCTTCACTGCCCAATCTTGGCTGTCCTGGAACTCTCTCTGTAGCCCAGGCTGGCTTTGAACTTTCCAGTACCCACTTAGGATGGCTAACACCTGCCTGTAACTTCAGTTACAAGAGATCTGATGCCCTCTTCTGACCTCTGAGGGTAACTGCATGCATGTGGTGCGTACACACACACACAGGCATACACACACACACAGGCATACGCACACACAGGCATACACACACATAGGCATACGCACACATAGGCATACGCATGTACTCATAACATAAACAAGTCGATCTAAAAACATTTCCTTTAACATGGAGCCACATTCCCAGGTGTGGGTGGACCTGGTTCTTGGTGGCCACTTTTGTCAATCTGCAGTTGGTGAGGTCACTTTTTCTTGAAGCATTTCCAACTAGTGGGTTCAGAAGGCGTTTTTCACAGCCTCTGTGACATAACAGACTCAGGTGGTGGCTGTTATTGGTGCCGAACACTAACAGGTGAAAGGCTGATGGGATCATTATATTATGTATAATATGATAGCATAAGATATGATTATGTGACATTAGTTACATAAAGCACAACTATGAATATTTTTATTCACAATTAGCAACTTTCTTTTTTTTTAAAGATTTATTTATTATGTATACAACATTCCTTCCATGTACACCTGCACACCAGAAGGGGGTACCAGATCTCATTACAGATGGCTGTGAGCCACCATGTGGTTGCTGGGAATCGAACTCAGGACCTCTGGAAGAGCAGTCAGTGCTCTTAACCGCTGAGCCATCTAGCCAGCCCCGCAACTTTCTTAAACAATAAATCATAGTACATAGCATACTACATATATCTTATGTCGTGGGATGTGGGATAGTTCAGGGTGACAACTTTTAGAAACACAGAGTACCGTTCCCATCACTCAACATGATACAAGCTCATATGATTTCAGGAAATGCAGGTCATGAAAGAACGTGTCATTCACCACAAAGAAGGGCTCTCCACAGGTCTGGGGGTGGTGCATCCCTGCCATCCCAGCATTCAGGAGGCTGAAGCAGAGAGGTCTACATTAAGAGAACAGCCTGGATCAAAACAAAACAGAACACCAAGGGGTTTGAGCATAGCTCCATTTGAGAATATTTAACATGCTCAGGGGCTTGGAAGCAACCCCAGAACTGAAAAAATGATTTTAATTAAAAAAGTGAAGAAAAATAAATCAAATCTAAGCATTGTAGTAGTAGTACATGGCTGGATCCCAGTATTCAAGAGAATCAGAAGTTCAAGGTCATCCTTGGCTATACATGAGTTCCAAGCTAGTTTTGGCCAATGAGATCCTGTTGTACTGGCGAGTTTCAAGTCAACTCAACACAAGCCAGAGTCACTGGAGTAGACGGGGCATCAATGGAGAAAATGCTTCTGTAGGATTGGGCTGCAGGCAAACCTGTGGGGCATTTTCTTAATTAGTAGTTGATGAGGGAGGGTCCATCCCACTGAGCATGAGGCGGGTTGAGCAAGCCATGAGGAGCAAGCCAGTAAGCAGCGTTTCTCTGTGGCCTCTGCATTGGCTCTTTTCCTGCTTGGGCTCCTGCTTCACTGTTTTTGATGATGAACAGCAGTGTGGTACTGTGCGTGAAATTAACCCTTTCTTCCCTGAGCTGCTGCTAGCCATGGTGTCTCAGGACACCTGTCTTAACACCAAGAGGGCTGAGGAATCGGCTCAGGAAAGCCAGGAGAAGTGCTTGTTACGCAAGTGCATGGAGCCCTCCATTCCCAGTGCCCAGGCAGAAAGAAAAATCCAGATTCGGGTTCTAAGACAAGTGAGAGGCACAAGCAGAAGGCCACGCAGAGAAGGCGCCAACCGTGGCAGCTGACACCGTGAGAGGGAGAAACAGGCTGGGGCTGGTCGGCTTAAAGGAGTTTGTGTACTACTTTAAGGAATTTGGGCTTTATCTGTGGTGGCACACGCCTTTAACCCCTGCACTCAGGAGGCAGAGGCAGGCGGATCTCTGTGAGTTCGAGGCCAGCCTGGTCTACAGAGCGAGTTCCAGGACAGGCTCCAAAGCCACAGAGAAACCCTGTCTTGAAAAACCAAAAAGAAAAAAAAAAAAAAAAGAAAGAAAGAAAGAAAAAGAAAAAAACAGGCATAGAGGAACAGTCTTAAGCACAGTGCTGGGACAGGAGGCTCCGTGGCCAGCGTCTTTAGCCCAAGAGAGATCCTGTCTCACAAAGTGGAGTGGAGACTGCTAGAGGAAGGTAACCAGCACGGACCTCTGGCTTCCACATGCGTGTACATGTGTGTACACATGGGCACTCACAGTAAGCTCCGCAAAGGCGAAGTTTCTGTTTTCTCCTTTCCCACATTAACTCTTTAGTATTTCGGAACAATGCCTGGAGTGTAAAATTCTCTATGAAAATATGCTAATCGGATGACTAGTTCATAAAATAATCTTAAAACATTGTTAAGAAAGGAAACCAGCGGGGGGGGGGAATCATCAAAAAGAACAAATTGACAGTTGATAGGGGAAGCAGTGGTTATCGGACCTATGAAGAGTCCATCTTGAGAGTGGAGAGATGCTCGGATGTTAAGAGCACTGGCCGCTCTTCTCGAGGACCACCAGTGTTCACCTCTGAACACCCACATGGGCAGCTCAGGCATCTTAACTCCTGTTTCAGGGGACATAGCGCCCTCTTCTGGCCTCTGCTGTCATTGCATGCATATGGCACACACAAATACATGTAGGCAAAACATTCACAAGCAAAGAAAAACACTCCACCTCACTCATGAGTCAGGAGAGGAAAAGTAGAGGATAGAGTTTTTCGCATCTCCAGACTGTGCAGGGAGGCTTGGTGTTACCACATGTTTCTGAGGCCGCCGAGTCAGCTCTGTCCATGCAGGCAGGGCGTGGGCGGGCGTAGCTAGCTGCTCTGCGTGCAGTGTGGAATGTCTTGGCAAGCTGGCCATCTGCGTGTTGTTAGGTGCAGAAATTATCCTGCTCCTAGGTGTTTTCGCAGAGAAGTGTGCACCAATGAAGAACAAGATGTTCATGGTACTATTTCTGTGTGTGTGCACGCACATGAGCCCGCGCTTCTGTGCCCGCTCATTTTGGAGAACAGAATTTGGTATTGGTGTCTTCGATGATCATTAGCCACCTTATTTTTTGAGACAATGTTTCCTTATGGAACCTGGAATTCTCATGGAGCCAGTTGGCTGGACTGACTGGCCAATGCGCTCTAGGGGTTACCTGTCTCCCCTCCTCCCCTCCCGTGTTGGGATTACAGGTGTGCACCCCCAGCTTTTATATATGTGCTGGAGATCCAAATTTAGGTCCTGATTTCTGTGTGCCAAGCACTTTTTAAGTCTCCCCAGTCCCGCAATACAGCCTCTGCGTGCGTGTGTGCGTATGTGTGTGCAGGTGCATGTATGTGTGTGCGCATGCATGTGGAGGCCCATGGTCAACCCAGGTCCTAGGGTGTCCTTCCTCAGGAGCGGTCCATCTTGTATTTTAGTTTATTATTTTATATTTTATCTTATGTGTGTGTGTCTGGGTGTGCACTCCGTGAGTGTAGGAGCCCTTCAGAGTCAGAAGAGGGTGTTAGATCTCCTGCAACTTGAATTACAGGAGTTTGTGCTCTGACATGTGTGAGCTGGGAACCTCGACCCCAGGTCCTCTGCGAGAGTCCTAAGAGATCTCTACCACCGAGCCATCTCCCCAGCCTCCTGCCTTGGTTTCTGAGACAAGGTTTCTCACTGATCTGAGACTTGATCATTAGCCTATGCTGGCCAGCCAGGGAGTCCCAGGGACCCACCTATCTCTCCCTCTCCATCACTGGGGTTACAAGTGTGTCACCATGCCTGACTTTTTTTGTGGGTGCTGTGGCTCGAAGTTAGGTCTTCAAGCTTGAGCAAGCCCTTTTACCAACTGAGCCAGCTCTCTGGCCCTCAGGGCAGCATTTCTTATAATTGAATATTAGTGGGGAAAACCTAATGTTCGTCAAGAGACAATGTAAAATAATGATGCTTTATAGATCATAACAGAAAATAACGAAGGGATGGAGTTAGACACACCAACAGGGTAAAAACTCACAAGCAGTGCTGAACCACAGACAGCAAGAAAAACAGAATAATCTTATTTATACAATGTTCAACAATATAACATGATCTATACATAATTTCAAGGTGGCAAGATACATAACAAGATAATAATAATAAAAATTACCTGAGGCAGAACAGTGGTTATATCCATTAAAAGGAGGGGGCGCTGGAGAAAATGCAGCACGTTTGTGCTTGTAATGACCTATTGCTGAGAATGCATAGTGGAGGTATGGGTATTCATTATTCTTTATTGCTGTTTATTCCCTTGAAATACAAACCTAATCATGTCATTTTCCTACTGAAAACCCTCCAGTGGTTTTCTATTACATGGAATTGATTCCAAAGCCTTAATTGTGGGCCACGTCATTTAGCTCCTGGTTGCTTTGTTGACTGTCATCTTTTACTGAGGTCTTTTTGCTCACTGAACTCTGGATCATGGTGTTCCAATTGCAGGAACTTGGAAAATTGTGTGTGTGTGTCTGTGTGTGCATGTGTGTCTGTGTGTCTCTGTGTGCGTGTGTGTAAGTGTGTGTGTCTGTGTGTCTTTGTGTTTGTATGTGTGTCTGTGTATATGTGTCTGTATCTGTCTGTGTCTGTGTGTGTCTGTGTCTGTGTGTGTGTATTTGTGTGTCTGTGTCTCTGTGTGTTTGTATGTGTGTCTCTGTGTATATGTGTCTGTGTGTGTATTTGTGTGTGTCTGTATGTCTGTGTGTGTCTGTGTCTCTGTGTGCATGTGTGTCTCTGTGTATATGTGTCTGTGTCTGTGTGTGTCTGTGTCTCTGTGTGTTTGTATGTATGTCTCTGTGTATATGTGTCTGTGTGTATGTATCTGTGTGTCTCTGTGTCTGTGTATATGTGTCTCTGTGTGTGTATATATGTGGAGGCGCATGTGCCATAGCAGGTGTCAGAGGTCAGAGATAGAGGACAGCTGGAGCTCAGAGGACAACCTCAGATGTTGGTCGTTGCCTTCCACCTTGTTTGCTACAGGGTCTCTTTGTTATTGGGCATTGTTAACTGGCCTGTAAGCCTCTGGGGACTCTCCTGCCCCCCATCTCACTGTCAGAGCACTGGGATTAGAGACACCCATCACACCTGATTCTCATGAGTCCAAGAGATTTGAACTCACGTCCTCATTCTTGTATGGTTGTTGTGAAATAATCCTTTTGTACACTGTGAAGATTTGCCACTCAGATCGGTTTAATAAAAAAGCTGAACGGCCAATTGCTAGGCAGGATTTTTGGGGCAGAGATGATGCTGGGAAGAAGAAGAGCAGAGAGACAGAGATGCCAGGAGACTCAGAGGAGGCAGCATAGGAGTGCACCATAAAGGTGGTAAAGCCACGAGGCAGACAGCACACTAACAGAAATGGTTAGTTTAAGTTCTGAGAGCTAGTCAGAAACAAGCCTAAGCTTTCGGTCAAGTTTCCAAACTTGATTAGTCTTCGTGTCGTGATTGGGAGCAAAACCCACCTACATAGGTCAGTAGTTTACCCACTGAGCCGCTGCCCCAGCCCTAGAATATTCTTTCTTGCAGTGTTTCTCCAGCCATATCAGCGTAAAGACTGTTACAACATCTAGTGCACCCCAGAGACTGACAGTGGACTCCAGGTGAACATGGCTCCCTCCAGCAGCACTGTGGTGGACAGCTCCCTCATCAGAGGCAGAAGTGGTGTGAGTGTGTATGCGTAAGTGTGTGTGAGTGTGAGTGCGTGTATGAGTGTGTGTGAGTGTGAGTGCGTGTATGAGTGTGTGTGAGCACGTGAGTGTGCATGAGTTTGTGTAAGCATGTGAGTGTGAATGAGTGTGAGCATGTGACTGTGTGCATGTGAGTGAGTGTGAGCATGTGAGTGTGTGAGCATGTGAGTGTGCGAGCATGTGAGTGTGCATGAGTGTGTGAGCATGTGAGTGTGTGCACGCGTGAGTGGGTGTGTGCGCACATGTGAGTGTGTGTGAGCATGTGAGTGTGTGTGAGTGTGCGTGAGCATGTGAGTGTACGTGTGTGAGCATGTGTGTGTGAGAGCATGTGAGTGTGTGAGTATATGAGTGTGTTGTGACTGTGTGAGCATGTGAGTGTGTGTGTGAGTGAGCGTGTATGAGCATGTGTGTGTGAGTGTGTGTGAGAGTGTGTGTGTGTGTGTGTGTGTGTGTGTGTGTGTGTGTGAAGTGGGTCAGGAAGAACGTAAAGGAGTCTTTCAGAGAGATGGCCCATTGCTGCCCTGGCCTGCCAACCTGCCTGCCGCTGTTGTTTTGAAGGTCTGGCTTCCATTAGTTCATGACCTCCCATGAGCCACTGGGGGAGCTGGGCCTGGGCAGCTCCACTTGAGGCTTATTAGGGAGAGCAGAATGAATGGAAGAGTTCATGCCTCCCACCCCAGGAAGGAAATACTTGAGAGAAAAGAGTTCAATAGTTCAATTTAAGTTTTTAATGCATTTTTAAAAAAATTTTTGTTGCCAGGTGGTGGTGGCGCACGCCTTTAATCCCAGCACTCAGGAGGCCAGAGGCAGGTGGACCTCTGCGAGTTCGAGGCCAGCCTGGTCTACAAGAGCTAGTTCCAGGACAGACTCCAAAACTACAGAGAAACCCTGTCTTGAAAAAAAAAAGTAATAATTTTTTTTTTTTTTTTGGTTTTTCGAGACAGGGTTTCTCTGTGGCTTTGGAGCCTGTCCTGGAACTAGCTCTTGTAGATCAGGCTGGCCTCAAACTCACAAAGATCCGCCTGCCCCTGCCTCCCGAGTGCTGGGATTTAAAGGCATGGACCACCACCGCCCAGCTTACTTTTTTTTAGATAGGGTTTCACAGCATAACTCTAGCTGGCCTGGAACTCACTATATAAACCTGACCAGCCTTGAACTCACAGAGATCTGCCTGCTTCTGCCTCTGGAGTGTTTAAATTAAAGGTGTGCACCACTATGCCCACAATATCTAGTTATCTGTCTATCTATCTATGTATCTATGCATGTATATATGTATGTATGTATGTATCTATTTATCTACCTACCTATTGTGGGGTGACACACATGTGGAGGTCAAAGGATAACCTCTGGAATCAGCCATCTCCTTCTACCTTATTGCCCAAGAGTCACACTCAGGTCACAACCATACTTGGTGGCAAGAGCCTTCACCTGCTAAGCCATTTTTCCATCCTTAAGACATTTTCAGTAAATTTTAGCCAAAAAGGCTTCTCTCTGCAGCTTTGGAGCCTGTCCTGGAACTTGCTCTGTAGACCTGGTTGGCCTTGAACTCACAGAGATCCACCTGCCTCTGCGTCCCGAGTGCTGGGATTAAAGACGTGTGCCACCACTGTCCAACAAGGCTTGGTTTCGACCTTTATCTGTTTTATTTGGGGGGGATTATGAGGACAGGTCTGAAATTGTGTGTGTGTGTGTGTAGACATATAAAGAGATCTAGAATGTTCCATAGCAAGAGTCTTCTATGGTTGGGTTAGATTATAATGTTCCCCCACAAAAAGCACTGATTCTATAATAATAAAAAGCAAGTATTAAAGTAAAAAAAAATCACCTAAAAATTTTCAGTATTTAGAATCTCTGGGCTGGTGACATGGCTCAGTGGGTAGGGGCACTTTTGGCTAAACCTGACAACCTGCATTTAATCCCAAAGACCCTTGTGGTAGAAGGAGAGAAACTGTCCCCGCAAAAGATGTCCTCTGACTCCCACACGTGTGCTGCGGCGTGAGCCCCACACTTATCTGGCGCCGCCCTCCACACATACACATTAAATACATGTTAAAGTTTAAAGGGGCTGGCGGGATGGCTCAGCATAATCATCAATAATACTTTCGCGACGTCTACCCAAACTGACTGTGGACATAATGGTGTGTTAATTTATAAACTCCACTTCCCCTTTACAAACATCATAGCAGAAATTGTTTCAAAACCACCCAAACACCAGCCAGGATCGGGTGGGGGTGGGGGCGGGGCTGCTGGTGATAATTTGAGGGTGACACATTTTAAACCGAATTTCTGAGGTCGACTTTGTTTTCTGAAAAATGTTCTCGCCGGGGTGCCTGGGAGTCAAGTTCTTTACCGCCAGGAAACCAGTTTCAGTGGAGGGAACGAAGTCACCAGGAGGAACAGCCTGGAAGGACAGGAGCCAGGAGGGTCCACGGCAGGGCCTAGATTTCAGTTACAGAGCGGGCTCAAGATGGGCATTAGAGCTCTTGAGAAACTGGCCATCCTTCAGAAATAGCGAGGGCTCTTCCAGGGCACACCCAGTGCGTGTTCCCGTCACCAGTGCCAGAATCTTCTGAAAGGCCTTCGGTGTAGGGGCCATTTGTGGAAACAGGAAGCTCCGGCCTACGACCCGGCCGCCTTTGCGGAGAAGGTGATGCCCTCCAGCGGCCACCGTGGGGAGGGCCCGGTGTGTGCACGCAGGTCCTGGGAGGCCTAGCAGCCCCACCCACAGTGAGAGCCTGCGCATCCCAGAGGGTGCACGCATGTGGAGGACACACTGCACTGCACAGATTTACTAGAGTGTGGTCCACGTTCGTGTTGGATCACAACGATTAACTCGATTTAGAAATTCTCCCAGGCATGCCCAGAAACGTGTCTACTGGGTGACTCTAACTCCTGGCAAGTTATCAAATAATATTAACTGAGGCGGGGTAGACAGGAATTGAGAGGCCACGGGGAGGAAAAACCCTCACCAGGGTCTGGTTGAAGCCTCTCGGGAACAGAGAAGCCAGAATTCCAACACAGTCCACAACATCTGAGCCCGCAGGATGGCTCAGCACATCAGGGCATTACCTGCCAGGCTGAGGACTTGGGTTTGATCCTGTGGACCGAGAGAACTGGCTTCTGTGAACTGTTCCCTAGCCTCCACACTTGAACTGAGGTACACTCACACACAGAGCAAACAAATAAAAATTAAAACAACCCAGCATTTGCTCCAAACATAGACTCAATATTCTCATATATAGAGCTATTTTATGTTAAAGTAACAAGGACCTGTGTTTAAGGCCCAGGTGTTTAGGGTCTAGGGCATTGTTTACTTCTCCAGGCAAGGACTCAGAATCTCAGGCAAAACTTTTAATAATAAAAAATCCTATCTTCTAGTACCCCCGTGGCTAGTGTAATGTTCCCAAGGCTCTGCCCCCATGTGCCTGCCTTTGGAACCCAGAAGTGCAGCCTTATGGGTGGCTGAATAATTACAGCTAGACTCTCAGCTATCAGCTGTAGTCCTCCCAGGTGTCCCTAGAGTGCCACCACAGTGACCTCAGCCTTCTTAGCCACATAGTGTCCTCACGCTGCACCAAATCCTGCACACAACTACTGTACACCGCAGACAGCTGGAGAGCGCCTCTGGGGAGCCCACGCCCATGCTCTCCAATGAGTGCTGTGTCTCCCCTTCTTTCTTTTCACCTTCACACCCAAGCTTATATTAAAATATCATAATTAGGACTCGACCCCACTTCATAAAGTAGATAGACCTAAAGTTATTTTCTGTACTCAAACCACGAATACCAGTTCAGTCTGAGCTGAGGTCCCCCAAACCCCGGGGGATTTCCTCAGGGTACTGCTTGCCACAGGGGGAAGTGAGCTTCCTGCCTCTGCCTCTCCAAACACTGAGCTCGTTAGCTTTCTGTTGCTGGGTTAAACGTTAGGACCAAAACCAGCTGTGGGAGGAGAGGGTTTATTTGGCTTACAAGGTACAGTTCACCAAGAGAAACCAAGGCAGGAGCTCGAAGCAGGAAGCTCAGGGGAACACGTTTACTGGCTCACTTCCTGCTTCCGCTCAGCTTAGATTCTTTATACAACCCAGGGCCATGTGTCCAGGGTAGCACCACCAACAGCAGGTCAGGTCCTACTCCATCAGTAAGCAATCAAACACATGCCCCACAGACAAGTTCATAGGCCAATGAGAGAGGGGAGTTTAAACAAGGCTCCCTCTTCGCAGATGTGTTGAGTTGACAACCAAGAATGTGTCACAAACAATCACACTGATATTAACGGCCACACCCAGGCAAACAAACCCACAAATGTTGTTGATGCTTTGGCTCTGGGGACAGAACCCAGGACCTTATCACAGTCTCCATTTTGCTGGGCCTCATGAGGCCCAGTGTAACTTCCTGAGCCTAACTTAGGTTTGGAGAGGACCTGACTCAGCAGAGCCTGACCTAGGCCCGCCTCTGCCCACCGCTGACGTGGCAGGATATTATTGGCCCTTATTCCTCACTCCACCTCACCCCATCCCAAGACTCCAGCCCACTACCTCAGCCCTATATAAGTTGCTGCCCTGATGCAATAAAGTGAGATCCTGCTTCGACAGACTCCTGGCTCAGTGTGTGTTTCTCCCCAGTGGCTGGGAGATGGGGGGCGGGTGCTGTCTGGGTCTTTGACACTCACTATCTCCCTCAGCCCCAGGGAGAGACCTGCGGACCAGCTCTTCCTCAGCCATATCTGCTGGAGAACCTGGCACACGTGTCCACCACTAACTACACCTCAGCCTTGATCAGGGTTTTCTGTTTCTATAAACAGACATTAAATGTATGTATTTTTGGAGATTTCTCTTCATTTCATGTACGTAGGTTCTTTGCTCTGTTCACCACATGTGTGCAGTGCCTGCTGAGGCCAGAAGAGGGCATCAGATCCCCTGGAACTGGAGTTACAGACTGCCATGTAGAAGCTGGGATTCAAACCTAGGTCCCATGGAAGAGCAGCCCGCGCTCTTGATTCCTGAGGCATCTCTAGCCCCAGCCTTTGTTTTGTTTTATTGTTCTTGAGACAGGGTTTCTCTTTGTAACCCTAGCTGTCCCAGAACTTGTTCTATAGACCAGGCTGGCCTTGAACTCAGAGATCTGCCTGCCTCTGCCTCCTGAGTGTTGGGATTAAAGGTGTGTGCCACCATGCCCGGCTCAGATGAATTCTTATTTGATCTCAAGTGATCCTCCTGCTCAGCCTCCCGAGAGCTGGGGTTTGGGGTGCAAAAGACTCAGATAAAGTATTTCTTAACTGAAGTCAAAGCTAGGCTGTGCTGCTAAGAGATGGAGACCTAAAATAATCTGCCCTCAGGTGCGGCATCAGCATGGCTGAGAGCCACGTTAGGGACACATCCCGCCCCCATCAAGCCAAATCAACCAAAATAAATCTGCCATATGGCACAGAGTATATATACAGCATAGAGAACCCACTGATGGCCATAGCTGAAAACCTCATGAGGTCTGGCCTCAGGACGGCTGATCCCAGCACCCTGGCCTGTCCTCAGAGACAAGGTCACCTTCCCCCAATGTCCCCTCCTGTCTGCCCGAGAGCTCAGCTCAGGATGGAAGAAAAAATTGGCCCAGAAACTTCTACCTGCTAGGGACCCCTGAAGCGGGTCTCATGGACTGTGATGGCCTAGCCCCATAGTAGAAGCCCTGCATTGCTAAAAGCTGTTTTATATGGATGCTGCTTTTTGTTATTTTGGCTTGGTTTGATTTTTTAAAAAATATGTGTACTAGGAATGGGATCTAGAGTGTCATGCAGGCTGTTATTGAATTCTGTTATTGAACTCCGTAGACCCTCAGCCTCCATCAGGACCACCCATCTCAATGACAGACTGAGCCAGGCCTCAGACCCTAGAGGAGAGACAAGGTGGCTCTCAAGCAGTCATAAGCAACAGCTGGCCTTCCTCTGGCTTCCAGATTCAAGCTCACATAGCTACATCCCCCCTCTCCTCGCCTCTCCCTCTCTCTCCTCAGGAAAAGAAAAACTCAGCTCAATGGCACCTCCTGGTGTCTGGCAAGTGCAATTACATGACTTCCTTGGAGAGCCACTGTGAATTTCTGAACACTAGATAAGGCAGATGATGTTAGAAATAACCAAAAATTTGAGACGTTTAACACAGATACTATTAATATACAAAACATGTTTTTATTTTTAAATATCTGAGGATTCAGTGATGCATGCCTGTGACTTGGAAGACAGGGGCTTCTAGATCAGAGCGGAGGTCATCACATAGTGAGTTCTAGGCTAGCCTGGACTACATGAGTCTCTCTCTCTCTCTCTCTCTCTCTCTCTCTCATACACACAAATCACATAAGATAATGGAGGGGGAGAACATGAAATCCAACAACTATTTTAAAGACATTTCCCCCTGAAGATTTTGTCACTGAAAGCAGCATGCGCCCCTCTACCATGTCTGTTTATACATGTTCATGTGGGGCCTTAGGTCCCTCCATGTGTGTGTTTGCACATGTGCATGTGGGGCTTAGGTCCCCCCATGTGTGTGTTTGCACATGTTCATGTGGGGCCTTAGGTCCCCCATGTGTGTGTTTGCACATGTGCATGTGGGGCTTAGGTCCCTCCCATGTGTGTTTGCACATGTGCATGTGGGGCTTAGGTCCCCCCCCATGTGTATGCTTGTACATGTTCATGTGGGGCTTAGGTCCCCCCATGTGTGTGTTTGCACATGTGCATGTGGGCCTTATGTCCTCCCCATGTATGTTTGCACATGTGCATGTGGGGCTTAGGTCCTCCCGTGTGTGTGTTTGCACATGTGCATGTGGGGCTTAGGTTCCCCCCCCATGTGTATGCTTGTACATGTTCATGTGGGCCTTAGGTCCCTCCCATGTGTGTTTGCACACATGCATGTGGGCCTCAGGTCCCTCCCATGTGTGTTTGCACACATGCATGTGGGCCTTAGGTCCCCCCCTTCTGTGTGTTTGCACACGTGCATGTGGGCTTAGGACATCACTCGGTGCCTTCTTCAGTCACCTCCACCCTACTTTCTGAGACAGGGTCTCTCACTGAACCTGAGCTCCCCAGCGAGGCTTAGCTTCTTGGCCAGCGAGTCCCAGAAATCTTTTCTGTGTCTGCCTCCTCAGCAGAGTACAGGTGCTCATAGTTCCTGGCTTTTATTTTTTAATATCTTTTATTTAAAAATACTTCATTATGCTTTGTGTGTGTGTGTACACGTATGGTTGAGGGTGTGTTGTGGCACGAGAGTGGAGGTCAGAGGGCAGGTTTTGGGAGTCAGTTCTCCACATTCACCATGTGGATGGGGGTGGGGAGATGGGGGTGGTGTGATGGGGGAGTTGGGGAGACTTGAACTAAGGCTGTCAGGGTTGGTAGCTGGTGGCTTTATCCACTAAGCCGTGTGCCCAGCCCAGGCTTTTTATCTAGGTACTGGGGACAGAACTTCGGACCTCATGGCCAGCACTTGGCTGACTGAACCGTGTCTCCCAGGACTCTGAATGTGGGCTTTTGTTAAGGTGAAGTCTGTGAGAAGGAGGCTGCTTTGGTCTGAGAGTGGAAACTGGGGATGGAAACAAGTGGGAAACAGGAATGAGAAACGGGGTCCAGGACTCCCGTCTGCTCTGCTGTTTCCACTGGGGCTAACGTGTGGGACATGTCCCTCTAAGAAGGGCCATGACCTCTCTTACGCCGAGTCACAAGTCAAGCCCACTCACCATTGCACAGGCGCAAATGGTCACAGTGCCCATGAGCAGAACTCCAGCCAAACACCAAAGAGTGAGGCAGATACCATTGATCAGCAGGTCTCTTTCTGCACCAGGGCCCAGCTGAGGACCAGACCCTAGAGACTGGCGATGGCTGAGGCAGTGGAATCTCTCTGGATATCAAAACATAAACTTAACAGCAAGGAGGAATGCTTGTGTTTTGAGACAGTCTTGCTATGCTGCTGAGGCTAGCCTTGAACTCCTGATCTTCCTGCCTCGACCTCTTGAGTTCTGGGATAATAGGTATGTCATTATTAGGTGACAGTGGAGTGTATAATGTCCCAGAGGCACAGTGAGATTTCTGGGAAGGGAAGGATGCAAAAGTGAGGGGCTAAGGTGTACAGGGCAAAACAGTGCAAAGGTTCCTCCATCTTGTATATATATATATATTTTTTCGAGATAGGGTCTCTCTGTGTAACAGCCCTAGCTGTCCTGGAACTAGCTCTGTAGACCAGGCTGGCCTTGAACTCACAGAGATCTGCTTGCCTCTGCTGGGATTAAAGGTGTGCGCCACCATCTCTGGGCCATTTTATATTCTTGCTGAGGTCAACTCAGGCTTAACTAGAATCTCAGCCTTCCTCATGCTGCAGCCCTTTAACACAGTTCCTCGTGTTGCGTTGACCCCAACAGTAAAACTATTTCCATCACTACTTCATCACTGTAATTTTGATACTGTTATGAATCAAATGTAAATATCTGGATATTTGATATTTGATCCCTGTAAAAGGGTCATTTGACTCCCAAAGGGGTCGAGACCCACAGGTTGAGAATGGCTGAGCTAGAATCTAATCTCCTTGATGGAGAACCCTGATATGGGGCAGAAGAAAAACCAAAATTAGGGACTATCCTATTGCCACTATCTCATAATTCTTTGGTTATATTTATATTTTAAAAAATTTCATAAGGTATGAATATTATCTCAAAATTTATGATTAATGTATATTTTAAACCTTAATATATATGTATATATATATTTAAACTTTGTGTCAAGATATTAATGGTCATAAATAGTACTAATTCTAGAAAAAGGCTTCATCTGGCTTCCTGCACATGATTTCAGGTTTGAGTCTCTATCAGGTCACTAGGAATTAAGTTTTTGTACCCTGGATGTACATAGCAAATATTGATCCTTTAACCTTGTTGAGATCTGCGCATATGACTTTTAAAATGTTTAAGTTTTCTGTAGTGAACCAAGACCACACCTAACAGTGACCTCTGAAGACTCCAAAAGAAAGATGGGGTCCCACAATGACAATTTCACCAGGACTATAACAATACCACTAAGTTGACAAACATCACCTAAAGATTGGCTTTGGACTACAAACTGCTCAGGACAATTTCAAGGTGGCTAGCTGAGCCGATCCAGCCTCACAGACTACTCTAGCCAGGACATGAGACAAACCCTGCATTTCCCCATTACACAGAGACCAGACAACAATGATACAGCTATCTCTCCCAGGTCTTGACAATTAACTCAAAATTTTCTATTAAGGATCCTTGAAAGATGCCATCACCCCCAGACAGTAGGAAGTAAATTTAAGAACACAACGCCCACATTCCCAAGAGGTAGGGTGGTGGTTTTTGGTTGTTCAGTGTGTTATGGATGTTTGTCATAGTTCAGGGGAATTGGTTACAAGTTGTTATTGGTAATGATCAGGTAAAAAGTTGAACAAAGGAGATTAGATTCAGAATTCTTGTTTAGAAAAGAAAAAAGGGGATATATAGATATAATAGGGTATAAGAGTAGATTATTGAATCCACTTTTAAACCAAAAAGCAATTAATAGTCTTAATTATTTTACATTGATATGGATTTTTGTATATTGATACAAATGCCAGATTATTTTTGTTAAAATACACTGTACAACATTTCTAATTTTGTTCCACTATTGTACCTATACAGTTCATTTAACAATGCAATGCAAATTACTAGCCCTCAAAAGGTATTATAATAAACTATTTAGGATAATAAAAATGCAGATTAGATTCAACGCAATGCCCAGCAAAATCCCAGCAAAATTCTTCAAAGACCTCAAAAGAACGGTACTCAACTTTATATGGAAAAGCAAAAAACCCAGGATAGCTAAAACAATCCTGTACAATAAAAGAACTTCTGGAGGCATCACAATCCCTGACTTCAAACTCTACTACAGAGCTACAGTACTGAAAACAGCCTGGTATTGGCATAAGAACAGACAGGAGGACCAATGGAACCGAATAGAAGACCTGGATATCAATCCACACATCTTCGAACACCTGATCTTTGATAAAGAAGCAAAAAATATCAAATGGAAAAAAGAAAGCATTTTAACAAATGGTGCTGGCATAACTGGATGTTATGTAGAAGAATGAAAATAGACCCATATCTATCACCATGCACAAAACTCAAATCCAAATGGATCAAAGACCTCAACATAAAGCCAGCCACACTGAACCTTATAGAAGAGAAAGTGGGAAGTACACTTGAACGCACTGGCACAGGAGACCACTTCCTAAATAAAACCCCAGCAGCACAGACACTGAGAGAAACAATTAATAAATGGGAACTCCTAAAACTGAAAGGCTTCTGTAAAGCAAAGGACACGGTCAACAAGACAAAACAACAGCCTACAGAATGGGAAAAGATCTTCACTAACCCCACATCAGACAGAGGTCTGATCTCCAAAATATACAAAGAACTCAAGAAATTGGACACCAAAAGATCACATAATCCAGAAAAAAAAATGGAGTACAGACCTAAACAGAGAACTCTCAACAGAGGAATCTAAAATGGCTGAAAGACACTTAAGGAAATGTTCAGCATCCTTAGTCATCAGCGAAATGCAAATCAAAACAACTCTGAGATTCCATCTAACACCCGTAAGAATGGCCAAGACCAAAAACACTGATGACAACTTATGCTGGAGAGGTTGTGGGGAAAAGGGAACACTTCTGCATTGCTGGTGGGAATGCAAGCTGGTACAACCCCTTTGGATGTCAGTGTGGCGATTTCTCAGAAAATTAGGAAACAACCTTCCTCAAGACCCAGTAATACCACTCTTTGGTATATAGCCAAAGGATGCTCAATTGTGTTACAAGGACATGTGCTCAACTATGTTCATAAAAGCATTGTTTGTCATAGCCAGAACCTGGAAACAACCTAAATGCCCCTCAACTGAAGAATGGATAAGGAAAATGTAGTACATTTACACAATGGAGTACTACACAGCAGAAAAAAATAATGACAGCTTGAATTTTGCAGGAAAATGGGTGGAGCTAGAAAACATTATTTTGAGTGAGGTAACCCAGACACAGGAAGACGATTATCACATGTACTCACTCATAGGTGGTTTTTAAACATAAAGCAAAGAAAGCCAGCCTACAAACCACAATCCCAGAGAACTTAGACAACAATGAGGACACTAAGAGAGACTTACATAGATCTAATCTACATTGGAAGTAGAAAGTAGAAAAAGGCAAGATCTCCTGAGTAAATTTGGAGCATGGGGACCTTGAGGGAGGATTGATTGAAGGGGGCAGGGGAGAGGCAGGGAGGGAAGCAGAGAAAAATGTAGAGCTCAATAAATATCAATAAAAAATAAAAATACAAAAAAGCAGATTAGTAGTTAGTCACCTATTACAATTAATCTTGTAGTCATGTTAGGTATGTTTTCAAGGTCAAACAAATATTTTAGGTAGACAAATGGTCTTCAAACACGTCAGAGATCTACAGAATATGGCATTTAAGAAGTTTTAATAACATAGGTTCTTTTTGTTGTTGTTGTTGTTATAACAGTGAGATATGTCTACTCCTGGCAGCACTAATCTACTTCAGAGAAGATAATGGGCATTGAAGAAACTCCACATAGAGTTTACATTTTTTTGTGGCAAAAGTTAGCCACTGGGCAAAAGAGTGCCTTGCTTCTAGGGCCTGGCTGCTCTGCTTCTCTGATCTTTCAGCTTTCATCCCCTAATATCTGACTCCAGGTTTTTATTAATAAGACCAATTAGGATAGTGTTGCAGAATCCCATGGAGAACTACCAACTTTGTTCTAGGAATCAAAGGTCAGGACATTCTAGCTAACCCATCTCAGCTAACCAGTTGTGCAGACTGCCTTCTGGCTGTCTACCTTAGCTACCTGTTCGTGAGGAACTCCCTCCAACTGGATAACCACTTATCTCAGCTTCTGTCGAAACTGCTTCAAACTGCTTACTCAGTGAACTCCCCCTGCAGCTGCCTGAGCAAAGTCTCTGCCCTTAAAGACTCCAGAGCCACACCTCAATGGGTGAGGTCCCTGCTGGCTGGAACAAAGACTTTCACTTGCTATTCACTGTGTCTGAGTGTTGAGCTCCTTGTAAGGAAGGAATGTGTCTAAGAAAGGAGCTGTGGTGGCTAGTTGTAGTGGCATTTCATTTGTATTTTAATAAATAAAGCTTGCATGAAGGTTAGAGATTAAAACAGCTGCACTGATCAGTCTCAAAGACCAGGCAGTGGTAACCCATACCTTTAATCCCAGTAGCCTCACTAGTTGCCATAGAAACTGGACAGTGCATGCTTTTAATCCCAGTGGTGCAGGCCTTTAATCCCAGCCCTAAAAAGGATTATAAGACTGGAGGAGACAGCTCATTCTGAGATTCCTGGAAGCAGAATCACCATTTTGGACTGAGGTAGAGGTAAGAGGCTGCTAGTGTGGTCCCAGCCACCCTCCGCGACTCCCGAAGTAACCACACAGAAACTGTATTAATTAAATCACTGCTTGGCCAATTACTTAAGCATATTGCTAGCTGCTCTTACATCTAGAATTAAACCATCTCCATTATTTTATGTTTTACCGTGAGGTTCGTGGCCTACCAGCAAGGTTTCACCATATCTGTCTCTGGCGGCAGCTCCATGGCTTCTCTTCACTCTGCCTTCTTCTTCCCAGCATTCAGTTTAGTTTTTTCCACCTAGCTCTACTCTTTTCCCCTATCACAAGCCAAGCCAGTTTCTTTATTAATCAATGGTATTCACAGCATACAGAGGGGAATCCCACTTTATCAGTGGATGGCTGTTTTGCTTTTCAGATCTTCAAGTTGAACTCCAATTTCATTTTCTGAGTTTTTATTAATCATGCTTCAATTGGCACCCAATGTATGTCTCGAAATTATGACCCTGATATTAAGAGTCTCATGCTCTATTGACGGAGCTAGAGGCAAGCAGAGGCATGGCTAGAACTAATGCTGCTGACTTTACCTGTTGGCTTCGCCCCTTCCAACATGGTAGAGGTAGGTTTACCACCAGCTCTGCGAGCCATGCTCATGGACCTAGCTCCAGGGACGCAGAGGGTCTATGTTGCCATTAAGCAACTAGTAGCACTCTGCTCATAAACACCATTTAAGGGTTTGGTGGCCGGACCTCTTTTTTCTTTTAAATTAGACTTATTTATTTGCTCAATCATTCATAAACATCAACACACAACTGCCTCTGCTTTAGGATCTTATTTGAGCCTACAGGTGCAGAAATGAAGAACATATATGTGTAGCTAGCTCACATTGGATATGTGTAGCAAGTAGGGAGAAACAGATCCAACAGCATGATACAATAATTATTCACAAGTGGCTGATAAGATACAGATGCTTTGTCTGTTAGGAATGAAGCTTCACAGATCAGGTGAATTTACTTATTTATATATATTTTTGATCTTTATTGAGCTCTACATTTTTCTCTGCTTCCCCTGCCTTTCCCCTCCCCCTTTCAGTCCTCCCCCCTCAACCCTCCCCCAAGGTCCCCAAGCTCCCAATTTACTCAGGAGATCTTGTCTTTTTCTACTTCCCATGTAGATTAGATCTATGTAAGTCTCTCTTAGTGTCCGCATTGTTGTCTAAGTTCTCTGGGATTCTTTGACTTCCACACATGCCCATGCCACTCATAATCAATAAACAGAATTTTTAAATTTTAAAAGTTCTTATTTTTTTGCAACTTGATATAATTGTCCCAGGACATTGTTGGAAAGCCTAGTCTTTTATCACTATGGCTCTTAACATTTAGCATGTTTGGGCTCACCTTGTTTTTAAAGACAACATCAACTGGCCCACCATGGGGAGAGCATCTCCTTGGACCAATGGTTTTCTAAAATTGGTTGCGTGTGTCTCTTTGTATGTGATTATGCGCATCTGTGCATTGTGTGTGTCTGCACATTGTGTGTGTCTGTGCATTGTGTGCATGTGTGCGCGTGTGTATGTGGTGAGCCTTGGGGGAGGGATGCTGGAGAGATGGTTCATCAGTGAGGAACAGAAATTGCTGTTTGTTCCAGCACCTGTGTTGGGCAGTCTACCACCCCCTGAAGTTCCAGCTCCAGGGGGATCTGACACCCTCTTCTGGCCTCTGCAGACTCAGGCACACACTAAACAGTGGCTGTAGGTCTTGCTCCATCACTTAGCTGCTGCTATGATCTATAGTATACAGCTGGACACACTGGCTAGGATAGTTACGTGAGCTCCAGTCACAGATGGGAGAGGGAGCCACCCCATAGGGAGGTGGTGACATCTATAACTTTGACTTTATTTCCTTTCATTTGTTAGCCAAACACTGGAATTCAGATCTCTATATCAATCATTGATTTTTTTTTTAAATGTGTGCGTGTGTGTGGTTCATGAGGGGGCAAGTGCACGTGCATTTGTGTGTGCACATATGTGGAAGCCAGAGGATGACCTTAGATGTCATTTTTCCTCAGACACTGTCCACCTTGGTTTTGAAGACAGGGCCTGTTGCTGGGACCTTGGGCTCCCAGATGAAGCTAGGCTGACTGACCAGTGAGCTTCTGGTCTCTGCTTCCCCATGCTGAGATTCCAAGCACACACCACACCTGGCCGTTTATGCAGGTGCAACATCAGGTTCCATTCCGTAGGCTTGCATGGCATGCGCGTCGCTGATTGAACCATCTCCCACCCCTCCATAGCACATTGAATACTATGGTTTGGATGAATGTCCCCAAAGGTTTACGTGTTGAAAGCTTGGTCTTCAGCTCACGGCGCTGGCTGTTGGGGGGTAGCAGAACTCCTGAGAGGCGGAGCTAGGAGGGAATCTTAGAATATTGTGTTGTGTTCTGGAAGGGGACTTTGTGGCTCTCCACTTCCTGGATCATGATGACGTAAGCAGTCTGCTCGAATACACCCTTCCACTGTGATGTGTCGTGTTTGCCAGAGGCCTAAAGCTGTGGGGTCTGCCCAGTCTTGAGAAACAGGAGCCAAAACCATTTTTTTTAAATCAGCTAGTTGCCTCAGTTATTTTGTTATAGTAATATGAAGCTAAGACCCAGAACTTGTAAAGCCTTTGCATCCCTACCTCATGTAAGTTTTGGAATCGATGTAGAATCAGAGAATCAGCTCCGACTCATCTACACCACCCTCTCATGGTTAGTCTTGGAAACTAACCGCTTGTCGAGTAAATCAGTGCTGTGTCTTCCAAATTGGAAGCAGTTGCTAAGAGAACACCAAAGCCTCAGAAGGCCTGGTCCCCAAGTGTCCTTCTCCAAGAAAGAAGGTGGAGTATGCGTGGGTCTGCAGAGCCATCAAAAGGATGTTTGCTTGGCAGGCAGAGAGGGTGTGTGAGGCTCGGCCGTCACTCCTTCTTTCTCTTCTGGAAGCTCCACTCCGTTTCTCTTGGCAAAGGCGCAATTGATCTCCACAAATGTCTTGCCCTTGGTCTCAGGAATTATCATGAAGATGTAAACAGCGGTGAGGAGGCAGAGGGCAGCGAAGATGAGGAAACTGTAGGCCCCAATGGCCGCCTAGAGCAGAGAGGGACGAGGGGGAGGGAGACCCTTCAGACAACATACTTGGTGCCTCTGTAATCACAGGGATTTTCTTCATGGTCACTTTTATTCCACTCCTAGAGGAAAAAACAGCAGGCAAACTGGGCCCATCCCTAACCTCCAAAAGGGACCTTTAGTGTTGGGCTCCCATGGACTTCACAGGCTCTGGGTCCTTCCTACACTAGAAGCCGAGGTCTGATTGACTCAGGGGAGGGAAATAGCAGGGGTTTGCGCCTCTTCTGGAACACTACCATTTTTGATCTTTAACAAAGAACCATTTCCACCTCTGAGGGGCAATCCCCTCTGTAAGAGGGGCATGGCATGCTAAAGGATTTCAAATTGGGTGCCATGGTGTGCGTTTCTAATTCCAGCACTATGGAAACTGAGGCAGGGGGACTAAGAGTGGTGTAGGAGGGTCTTCTACTTGTGTATTGCCCTCATTGGTTAAATAAAGAAAACTGCCATGGCCTTTTGATAGGGCAGCCCTTAGGTGGGCGGAGTAGATAGAACGGAATGCTGTGAGAGAGAAGGCAGTGTGGCAGAGGCAGACGCCATGCTTCTCCAGCACAAGATGGACACTGGTTAGACTCATGCCGGTAAGCCACAACTCAAGTGGCGATACATATTAATGGAGATGGGCTAAAATAATATGTGAGAGTTAGCCAATAAGGGGCTGGAGATAATGGGCCAGGCAGTATTTATATGAATACAGTTTCCGTGTAATTATTTCGGGTACACACCGGGAGCCGGGTAGCACAAGGGGCCCTGAGCCGGGAACCAGGCACTGGGAATGCAGCCCGAGCCCCTCATTACTACATTAGAGTTCCAGGTTGAGGATACCGTGCAGTGGGGAGGCATTGCCTATCACACATGGTAGGTTCTGGGTTGAATCGCCAGCCCAGGAAAACAAGCAAATAAAAAGAACTGGGCCGAAGCGGGTCTCAGGCGGAGCACTTGAGAGCTCCTTGTGAGAGCTTTGAGTTGGTGATGT
>PVIU01019262.1:0-36838 GCA_004026605.1 Ondatra zibethicus
CCAATTTATTAGGAAATCTTGTCATTTCTACTTCCCATGTAGATTAGATCCTTGTATGTCTCTCTTAGGGTCCTCCTTGTTGTCTAGGTTCTCTGAGATTGTGATTTGTGGGCTGGTTTTCTTTGCTTTATGTTTAAAAACCACTTATGAGTGAGTACATGTGATAATTGTCTATTTTGGTCTTGGTTACCTCACTCAATATGATGTTTTCCAGCTCCATCCATTTGCCTGTAAATTTCAGGATGTCATTATTTTTCTCTGCTATGTAGTACTCCATTGTGTAAATGTACCACATTTTCCTTATCCATTCTTTGGTTGATGGGCATTTAGGTTGTTTCCAGGTTCTTGCTATGACAAACAATGCTGCTATGAACATAGTTGAGCACATGACTGTGTGGCACAATTGAGCATCCTTTGGACATATACCCAAAAGTTGTATTGCAGGGTCTTGAGAAAGGTGTTTCCTAATTTTCTGAGAAATCACAGACTTCAATGCAGATACCCAAAGGGGCTGTACCAGCTTACACACCTACTAGCAATACAGGAGTGTTCCCTTTACCCCACATTTTTTACAACATAAGTTGTCATCAGTGTTTTTGATCTTGGCCATTCTTACACATTTTGGTATAAGATGGAATCTCAGCATTGTTTTGATTTGCATTTCTCTGATGACTAAGAATGTTGAGCATTTCGTTAAGTGTCTTTCAGCCATTTTAGATTCCTCTGTTGAGAGTTCTCTGTTTAGGTCTGTACTCCATTTTTTAATTGGGGTATTTGTTCTTTTGATGACCAATTTCTTGAGTCCTTTGTATATTTTGGAGATTAGACGCCTGTCTGATGTGGGGTTAGTGAAGATCTTTTTCCATTCTGTAGGCTGCCATTTTGTCTTGTTCACCATGTCCTTTGCTTTACAGAAGCTTTTCAGTTTCAGGAGGTCCCATTTATTAATTGTTGCTCTCAGTGTATGTGCTACTGGGGATATATTTAGGAAATGGTCTCCTGTGCTAATGAGTTCAAGTATACTTCCCACTTTCTCTTCTATGAAGTTCAGTGTGGCTGGTTTTGTGTTGAGGCCTTTGATTCATTTGCACTTGAGTTTTGTGCTTGGTGAAAGATATGGATCTATTTTTGTTCCTTTACATGCTGATATCCAGTTATGCCAGCAACATTTTTAAATATGTTTATTTTTTCATTTTATACTTTTGCTTCTTTGTCAAAATTCAGGTGTTCATAGTGTGTGGATTAATATCCAGGTCTTCAATTCAGTTCCATTGGTCCTCTTGTGTTTATCCCAATACCAGGATGTTTTCAGTACTGTGGCTCTGTAGTAGAGTTTGATGTCAGGGATTGTGATGCCTCCAGAAGTTCTTTTACTGTACAAAATTGTTTGGGCTATCCTGGGATTTTTCCTTTTCCATATGAAGTGGAGTATCATTCTTTTGAGATCTGTGAAGAATTTTGATGGAATTTTGATGAGCATTGCATTGAATCTGTAGATTGCTTTTGGTAAGATTGCCTTTTTTACTATGCTAATTCTACCTACCCCAGAGTATGGGAGTTCTTTCCACTGTCTGGGGTCTTCTTTAACTTCTTTCTTCAAAGATTTAAAGTTCTTGTCATACAAGCCTTCCACTTGTTTCGTTAGAGTTACTCTGTGATATTTTATGCTATTTGTGGCTATTGTGAAGGGTGATATATCTCTGATTTCTTTCTCAGCCAATTTATCATCTGTGTACATGAGGGCTACTGATATTTTTGAGTTAATCTTGTATCCTGCTATTTTACTGAAAGTGTTTATGAGTTGTAGAAGTTCCTTGGTAGAATTTTTGGGGTTACTTATGTAAACTATCATATCATCAACAAATAGTGATAGTTTGACTTCTTTTCTGATTTGTATCCCCTTCATCTCCTTTTGTTGTCTTATTGCTGTAGCTAGGACCTCAAGAACTATATTGAGTAGATATGTAGAGAGTGGACAACCTTGTCTTGTTCCTGATTTCAGTGGGATCACTGGAAGTTTCTATGCATTAGTTTGATGTTGGATGTTAACTTGCTGTATATTACCTTTATTATGTTTAGGTATGTTCCTTGTATCCCTGCCCTCTCCAAGACCTTTATCATAAAGAGATATTGTTTTTGTCGAAAGCTTGTTCATCATCTAATGAGATGCTCATGTGGATTTCATTTTTTAGTTTGTTTATATGGTGGATTAAGTTGACAGATTTTCATATATTGAACCATCCCTGCATCTCTGGGATGAAGCTGACTTGATCATTGTGGATGATGGTTCTGATGTGTTCTTGGATTCGACATGCCAGTATTTTATTGAGTATTTTTGCATTAATGTTCATGAGTGAGATTGTTCTGTAATTCTCCTTCTTAGTAATGACTTTATGTGGTTTGGGTATCAGGGTAATTGTAGCCTCATAAAAAGAGTTTGGCAATGTTCCTTCTGTTTTTATTGTGTGGAACAATTTGAAGAGTATTGGTATTAGTTAGTCTTTGAAAATCTTGTAGAATTCTGAGGTAAAACCATCTGTTCCTGGAATTTTTTTGGTTGGGAGACTTTTGTTGACTGTTTCTATTTCTTTAACAGTCAAAGGTCTGTTTAATTTACTTATCTGGTCTTGATTTAATTTTGGTAAGTGATATTTATTCAGAAAGCTGTCCATTTACTTTAAGTTTTCCAATTTTGTGGAGTACAGGTTTTCAAAATATGACCTTATGATTCTCTGGATTTCTTCCATGTCTGTTGTTATGTCCCACTTTTTATTTCTGATTTTGTTAATTTGGATATTCTCTCTCTGCCTTTGGTTAGTTTGGATGAAGGTTTGTCTATTTTGTTGATTTTCTTGAAGAAGCAACTATTTATCTCATTGATTCTTTGCATTGTTTTCTTTGTTTCTGTTTTGTTGATTTCAACTCTCAATTTGATTATTTCCTACTATCTAGTTCTCTTGGGTGTGTTTGCTTCTTTTTGTTCTAAAGTTTTCAAATGTTCTGTTAATTCACTAGTGTGGGATTTTCCCAGCTTCTTTATGTAGGCATTTAGTGCTATGAATTTTCCTCTTAAAACTGCTTTCATTGTGTCCCAAAAATTTGAGTATGTTGTGTGGCCATTTTCATTGAATATTAGGAAGTCTTTAATTTCTCCCTTTATTTCTTCCTTGACCCATTGATGATTCTGGTGAGTATCACTTAATTTTCATGTGTTTGTGGGTTTTCTAGAATTAGTATTGCTGTTGACTTCTAGTTTTAAACCATGGTGATCCAATGAAATACATGGGGTTTTTCCATTTTTTTTTATTTGCTGAGGTTTGTTTTGTTACTGAATATGTGATCAATTTTTGAGAAGGTTCCATGAGTTACTAAGAAGAAGGTATATTCTTTTATGTTTTGATAAATTATTCTATAGATGTCTGTTAAGTCCATTTGAGTCATAATATCTGTTAGTTTTCTTATTTTTCTGTTCATTTTTTGTCTTACTGACCTGTCCAGTGGTGAGAGTGGAGTGTTGAAGTCTCCCACTATTAGTCTGTGGGGTATGATGTATGATTTAAGCTCAAAAAGTGTTTTTTACATATGAAGATGCCCTTGTATTTGGGGCATATATGTTCAGTATTGAGATTTCCTCTTGATTGATTTTTCCTGTGACTCATATGTAATGACCTTCTTTGTCTCTTTTGATTGATTTTAGTTTGAAGTCTATTTTGTTTGATATTGGGATAGCTACACCAGCTTGTTTCTTAGGTCCATTTGATTGGAATATTTTTTCCCAACCCTTTACTCTGAGACAATGTCTGTCTTTGAGTTTGAAGTGTGTTTCTTGAATGCAGACTAAGAATGGATTCTGTTTTCATATCCAATCTGCTAGCTTGTGCCTGTTTACAGGTGAGTTGTGTCCACTTATATTAAGGGATATTAATGACCTGTGATTGCTATCTCCTGTTAATTTTTTTTCATTGTTGGTGATGTTAATTTGTGTGTTTTTTCCTTCTTTGGGGTTTGCTGCTATGAGACCATCAATTGTCTGTGTTTTTATTGGTGTTTTTGTTGGTGTAGCCAACTTCGTTGTGTTGGAGTTTTCCTTCTAGTATTTTGTGGAGGGCTGGGTTTTTGGCTAGGTATTGGTTAAATCTGGTTTAGTCATGGAATATCTTGTTTTGTCCTTCTATGGTAATTGAAAGTTTTGCTGGGTATAGTAGTCTGTGCTGGCATCCATGGTCTCTTAATGTCTGCATACTGCTTGACCATGACCTTCTCATTGTCTCCACTGAGAAGTCAGGTGTAATTCTGACAGGTCTGCTTTAATACATTATTTGGCCTTTTTCCTTTGCAGATCTTAATATTCTTTCCATATTCTGTATGTTTAGTATTTTGATTATTATGTGGTGAGGGACTTTTATTTTAATCCTTTCTGTTTGGTGCTCTGTGAGCTTCTTATATCTTCATAGGCATATCTCTCTTTAGATCAGCTTGCCTCAGCAGATAGGGGAGAGAATGTGAATAACTTGTCACTTAAAGGGTCAGAGCAGGCCATTATATTCCCATATCTTTTTTAATAATAAAACAATGGAGTTTAGGCACAACAAGTTAAAGGAATTAGGGGGATGAATTCTCAAAACTGCTTCCTGCTTATTTTTGGGTCTCATCATGTGGAGAAACCTGAGAAAGTTGGGTGCTGGTCACATTCTGGCATAGCTGGTCTGTTTGTTCCTGTCCAGTGTTTGTAGAATGGAAATGTCTGGTGTCTCTTACACCTACTTAAGGTATTGGCAGAACAGAGGACATAGTTAAGTTTAGGGGAAAAAATTAGGACCAGGGAATTGATGGGGGGTATCTGACCTGTTTAAGGTGGATCCTTCAATTCAGCTCCCTGAAATTCACAAGAATTCTTTGGGTTTGTGAAAACAGAAGTTTTAGACATACACATTGTATAAGCAGTAGCATATTTATGTCAGAATGACTAACAGATATTTTTGCACAATGAAAACTATTTTTAAGACTATGTAAGGCAGTGTGAGAGAGAAATTTGGTAACTTGTATTTGTCCTCACACCTTTATAACTTGTAGGTCTCGTATTTGTATTTATATTATCCTGAAATTTCTTGGGTGAGGTTGTTCTTTTAAACTGACAAAACCTCTCAGCTGTCAAACTGCATCAGAGATCTTTGAGAAGGATAACATTTTACCTGAGTTATTGATAAATAAATGACAGTGAACTTACTTGGTTGGCACCTAGAGCTACTCCTCAGTGTTCTCCATGGTCACTGAAGGTTGAAGGTTGTAATTGTCTTTTGCATGCTAGGTTCCAGAAGATCCAATGGGCCTAGAAATCTATAAGAAGACAAGCCTACCTTGATCTGAGCAGCTAGACTGTTGATTACAGTAATTTTTCCACTGTCTAGTGATCTTCAGTTTAGATGAAAAGCAGTTTTGTCTAGTGGTCAGCACTTGGCAGTTGAAGCAAACTGCAGATGGATGTTCTTCAGTGCCCATTTGTCTTCTGTCTTCTTGGAGGAAGTAGAGTACTGCTGCTAGGAGCCAACTTGTCTCTTTTTGTTATGAAAAAAGTCTTTTAATAATTAACTATTTAAATGTCATATTCCCCAGATCTCTGAGCAGTTGAGGGCTGTTTATCAGGTATAACTACAGTATAGAATCTGCCTGGAGATCTGGGTTCAAGCTTGATTGTACTGGTTTTCAACTTAACAGGTAATATTTATACTAATAAAAAGAAAAAAGAAAAACTGCTTGCAATAGAAGGTTAATAGCAGAACTGACAATAATAGAGAGCAGCTTAATATATTTTAAATCAAGGTTGGATTACATATATAGTATTTTTGTAAGAGAATTAAAAGTACATACCAATTTAAAACATGAAAGTTATTGCTTTGTAGTCTGGAATGAGATACAATAAGAAGACAATTATAACATTTAACAGTAAACATAGGTGCATTTAAGTCACATTTATGAACACACACAGAGTGAACAGGAATTGGGTGAAGTGGATGTTCTTGGTGGGCCCTACCAAAGTCATGCCACTGCACAAAACACAAATACAACAGAGTCAACAAGAGAAATTTAGAGACAAAAACATAAGTAAACTGGGGGATCAGGCAGGGTATACCTCAGTAAAGATTGTGGGACTTGGTTACCTGACCTGGCTCTCAGTTAAAATAGTGGTGAAGTCACCTGACCTCAGTTAAGATGGCAGCCGCCACATGTTGTATGAAAAAGCCACTCAGTTAAGATGGCAGTGAAGTCACCTGATCTCAGTTAAGATGGTGATAAGGTCGTCTGACCCCAGTCAAAATGGCAACAGTCACATGTTGAATGGAAAAGCCACAATATTTGAGCTGCAGGGATTTTAGGTTTAATAATAAGAGAGACCTAGAGGTGTGATCTGCCCCATTGCTGAGCCACCATGCCACCCACAAGCCACAGTGGGGAACAAAAGACAGGATTGAAAACAACCACCTCATGGATCCAACCAATCTTGTTGGCATCAGTAGCGAGCCAGGGACAGTTTGAGGAAACTCCTTCCATTTGCCTGTGCAATGATAGTAGTTAAAAAGCTTTCGTAGAAGTGGAGCCAGCAGGACACCAGTGGAGTGAGGGTAGGAGCTGAAGAAATATGGAATTAAGACCTGGGGTTTTAGGGCCTCTAAAAGGCAACCATCCCAGGGGGAGGCTGGATTGATGGACATGAATAGCTTGCTACCCATAGCTGAAACCATGAAAACCCAAGAATATGATGACACCACAAGGCCTACAGGAAAATGTCTCCCCTCTATAGGCAGGGTAAAATTCAGCGCTGAGCACTGCAGGGCTTGTAGCAGAGCATCCTCTGCCTACAGATGGGGTGCTAAAGCCTGACTGACTCTGGTTGGGGTGACTCAGAAGCCAAAGAAGCCAGAAGCGTCTCCAATTGCTCTTTCAAGGTGGGGGGGAGAAATGAAAAGAAAAAGAAAAGCAAAAAAAAGGAGAAAGAAAAATCTGAGGGACCCTGGGCCCCCAGTCATGAGAGGACTGACCCCAGGTCGTCCAAACATGATTTTAAGCTAAGGGAAACAATCCAGAGATGAATGTCAGCAAAGGGCTTAACTGTAGCCATGAAGACCATGGTTGGGGTCTCTCCTTCCATTTCTAGGAACACCAGAAGATTTCTGGGAGTTCAACAGTCAGTTCCTCAGGTTCAGAGAAAGAGTTCAGCTGACTAGAATGGGGGAAACTCACAAATTGAAGCCCATGGTGTGTGTAGAAATTGCACTCAGGCAGATGGAATGCAGAGCTGTTGTAAAGAAACCTGGTTCTCGAGCCCAGGGTTCCATGTGTCCTCAACCCGCCTGCCCAGGGGGCCATAGGGAATGTGGAGAGCCTAGCTGAGGTACGGCATCAGTGTAATTGATTAAGTAAAAATGCTGTAGATCCCTGAGAGGCTGCAGCAGGCAGCAGGTCCCAAGACCAAGCCACAGGTTCCTGAAGTGACAGCAGGCAGTGAGCTGCAGGTTCAAAGAGCCGCCAGTCCCAGGAAAGGATGGCACAATTCACCAAGTGGCTGCAGTGGGTCACAAGGAGCAGTGAGTCCCAGGCAGGGAACCATGTGGTGGGTGAGAGACCTTGACGGGGCAACCAGTCCTACAAGGAAAAAGAGATATCCAAGGAAAAGGCACACCACAAGACCATGTCACAAGATCACACCATGGGTCTCCAAAGGCTGCTGGTCCCAGGCAGGGAGCCACACAGTTGGTGAGAGACAAACAGATAGGCACACCATGCAGAGTAAGGTTGGATATTTATTTAGTGGGTTATGGAGGGGAAAGGGGAGCAAGGGAGAAGAGCAGAGATAGAGGCAGAGAGAGAGAGGGAGAAACAGAAGGGGGAAGGGGAGAAGGGAGAGACAGAAGCATCCTCCTCAAGAGAGAGACAGAAAGAGAAGGACTCCGGCTGGAAGCTGAAGATCAGCTTTCTCAGAAGATGGGGAGAGAATGGGCATGGCTTGTCTCTTAAAGGGACAGAGCAGACCATTACATTCCCATCTCTCTTTTATAATAAAAATACAGAGTTTAGACACAACAAGTTAAAAGAATTGGGGCAGCAGATTCTAAAGAATGCTTCCTGTTTATTTGTGAGCCTCATCTTGTCAGGGAGTAGGCATAGCTTGTTTCTTAAAGGAGCAGAGCAGACCATTACACTAAGGTGATATGGCTGGGCTGGTTTCATACTTCCTCCAATTGAAGTCTTGCCTAGTCACAGGAGATGGCCAGTTTAGTCTAGCATCTGCAATTGGGGGGAGTCTTAGCTTGGGTCTTCCTTGTAGATTCTTGGAAGAATCCCTTGCTCCAGGTTTTCACCTGACCCTGAATTGCCCCCCTTTCCAGTAGCTTCAGTATTGTGTCCCTCTGCTCTCCCTCACTTGATTGTTCATTACCCATTACCACTTGCACAGTGGCACTGCCTAAAGCACCAGGTCCCACAGGCTAGATGACCCAGAGATGTAGGATAGAACCAAACATGACAGGAGAGGAAAAAAATGTCACTGTAATGATACCTAACAATATTCTGCTATACACATAGATTGGTGCCTAGCCCAGGAGTCATTAGAGATGATTCATCTAGCAACTGGTGGAAACAGATGCAGAAACCCACTGTCAACCATTAGGCAGAGCTTGGAGAACCCTGCAGAAGATGGGAAGAAGGATTGTAGGAGTCAGAGGAATCAAGGACACCACAAGAAAACTCACAAAATCAACTATCCTGGCCTCATAGAGGCTCACAGAGACCTAACTGACAACCAGGGAGTTTTCATGAAACTGACTTAGATGCATATGTTACAGTTGTGTAGCTTGGTCCTCCTGTGGGACTCCTTACCAGGGAAGCAGGGCCTGTCTCCAACTCTTTTACTGGACTTTGGGACCCTACTTCTCATAGTGAGTGGCCTTGTCCAACCTTAATACATGAGGAGGTGCCCCCTGATCTTATTATAATTTGAAATCACATGTTTTATTGATATTCATGGGAGATCAACCCTTTCCTAAGCAGAAATGAAGGAGGGGTGGATTGGGAGGTGGAAATCGGGTGAGGGGAAGGAATGGGAGGAATGGATGGAGAAGAAACTGTAAACAGGATGCAAAACATATAAGTTTATAAAAAATTGTTAAATTTTAACATGTGAGAATAATAGTTCAAGCACTCAAATTTGTATCATAAACTATCAGACAGTGATTCAATGGCAGTAAAGATGATTGGAAGACTAGTTAGTTTCATGTGTTGTGGGCTCATTATCACATTTCATCGGTTTTAAAAGTGTCCTGTGCTTGAAATCTCATTTGAATAACATGGAAATTTATAAATTATTAATTTAATGAACAAATTATTGGACTGGCACTGATCACTCACAGGTTTCTCAGTAAAGGACAACCAACATAAGGATGTGCAGAGATTACTTATGTAAACAAGACTGTACGCAATACAGAAGTCATTCAGTAGTGCAGTTAAGTCTGATCCCAATTAACCTCATGCTGCACCTCAAGCCAGTGAACCACAAAAATGGGAATGGGAATGTAAAGAGCAAGGATTAAGCTGTGTTGTGTCTGTCTCAATGCACCAAATTTGATGATGCAGGTGAGTATGTGCCTGGTGACTGTCATAACAGTGGGGATGACCTGCAAATGACTAGGACCTGGAGGAACTGAACTGTGAGATCTATAAAAGGGCAGAAAATATTCAGGGATGGATTTACTCCCATATAACACAGTACTGGTAGCAACACATGCAGTATCTTAGTACCTATCTATTTACCAACTCACAGAGTGAACATACATGTTGCTTCAATTCCTCCTTTCAAATATCACACACTTTTTTCTTGAGTTTCACTGTCATACACACACACACACACACACACACACACATATATATAAAGAAAAAAGAAATAATAAATATAAATAAATAAAAATTTGATGTGTGTGAATAGAATAATGCTAATCTGACAGAAAAATCATGTTTATTTAGTTCCTTGTTGGTATTCCCAAGTGGCTTGCAAGTCTTCTACATAATACAAGCATATATTATACCCTTGTGTGTATTCTCCTGATTTGAATCCTCTTGCACAGCAGAAAAACTCCAAATGGGTAACATAGACAAACTACAGGAGACAGACAAATGGCTCAGTAGACTAAACCTTTATAAGCAAACCAGTAACAGCATCCAGAAATTCCTGCATTTGAGACAATGTATAGTAAACACATATACATATGGGCAACATTAAATGGATTCAATATTTTCTTTATATTTTATTGTTTTAACATTTATATATTTCAATATATTTAAAATTAAAGAAGTCATAAATAAGAGTAGAAATGAGAGGGGCCAGAAATTAATGGAGGGTGGAGAAAGAAGAATGGATATTTTTGAATTCAATGTTCATGCATGAAATTCTCAACATATAAAGCAAGTGTAAAAGAAGAGAGAGAGAAAATTTCCTTGTTCTAAAGGCCTTAAGAATCAGTTACTTCAAAATAAAACTTATTCCTTAGGAATGTAAGTTCAAGATTATTATAATCCTTGCTTTATAAATACATGTGATTCTCTGTTTTCAGGAGACAGTTAATCCAGACTAAGCAGGAGATTATATAGATATATAGAGAAGGACAAAGATATATACATAATTTATATATGTGTGATATCTATATACATATATATATAAGGATTTTTCTGAGGTATATGAACAATAAGTTTCTACAATCATTGAAGACAGTCCACAGCACATCGATTTAAGAAGTTTTCCTATAACTAATTAGCTGTCTGCATACTCTCTTCATTGCTACCTTCATTTCCTGATTTCTGAATGTGTATATCACAGGATTCAGAAAAGGAGTAACAACTGCATCAAAAATCATTAGAAATTTGTCCAGGTGTATTGAAGGAGAAGGCCAGGTATAGAAGAATATCAAAGGACCGAAGAATAAGAGAACCACAGAGATATGAGCTGAAAGTGTGGACAGAGCCTTAGAGGAACCACTTGATGAGTGTTTTTGTACAGTGATTATGATGACAATATAGGAAATGATCAGTATAACAAAGGATCCCACAGAGATGAATCCACTGTTGGCTGTGACCATGAATTCCAGTTGGTAAGTATCTATGCAGGCAAGTTTGATAAATCGAGGAAGGTCACAGTAGAAGCTGTCCAACACATTTGGTCCACAGAAAGGTAAGTCTACTACAAAAGCCAGTTGAACCAGTGAGTGAAAAAGGCCAACCACCCAGGCAGCCACTAAAAACAAGATGCACATCCTTGGGCTCATAATAGTTGAGTAATGGAGAGGCTTACATATGGCCACATATCTGTCAAAAGCCATGGCTATGAGCAGCACCATCTCCACACCACCAATGACATGAATGAAGAAGATTTGAGTGACACAGCCTCTAAAGGAGATGACTTTGTGTTTTCTGAATAGGTCATAAATCATCTTGGGAGAGGTAACAGAAGAAACTCCCAAGTCAATGAAGGAGAGGTTAGCCAACAGAAAGTACATGGGAGAGTGTAAGTGAGGGTCAGATGCCACAGTGTACACGATGAGGGAATTTCCTGTCATGCTTGCTACATAAAACATGGAGGAGAACACAAAAAGCAATAGTTGAATACTCCAGGAGTTGGTGAGTCCCAGGAACACAAACTCTGACACCACAGACTGATTCACTACTTCCATTGACTTTTTAACAGTGCTACCTGAAAGAAGAAAGAGGAGAAATGATAAATTGTGATTGTATTAAGGTAAAGTCCTGCATTTATATATAAACAAGTATGGAGCATCACTAGTCATCAGGGGATCATAACTTCAAACCATAGTAAAATATCACCTCACAGTTTCCAAAGATAACAAGAGAAGGTGCGTGAGAAGTGTTGGGGGAGGAAAGGAAAAGGAAATGAGGTAATTGTATTTTAATTTCGAAAACTTTAAAATTTTTTTAAAGATAACAAATTTTGGTGGATTTTAAAAGAGTTGCTGTGAATATGAATTAGTATACTTATTCAGGAAGACAAAATATTCATGGAGGTACTTTAAAAATTAAAAAATATAGACTGGTTTGTAGCCCAATGAAAGAAAACTACTATAGGCCGATATTTTTACATGATATGGCAGCCAGGATCTCAAGCCATAGACTACATCTGAAGTGGTCACATAACCTTTCAGACAGGCTGTCCCTGCCCTAACAAAGGGTCAGGATGATGCTTTGTACCTTTTTTTGTAATTTGGAGCATGCCTAAAAAGATGTGCTAATTCAGTCATGTGACAACTAGTATACTGACCAAAAAGAGGTGACTTAACAAGCACAGGTAGTTGTGGATGGGACTAAAAGTCATTCACCTTGTTACCTAGGAAGCAGAATGTTAATGTATTTCCCCCCTTAGTTTATGCTTTGATATATAAAGCTGTTTGAAGAGAGACTGTCCTACCCCCTGCTGTGCAGCCTAGCTTCCCCTAGAAACTGAAAGGCAAGATTGCAGAGTAAGGCAGCCTCAGGGAACTACAGCTTCAAAACAATTAAAAATAAATAAGCAGGTTAAATATGCTTCTTTTCCATTTCACAATTTTGCTTCTTTGTCAAAATTCTGTAGTTTGTAGGTGTATGGATTGATATCAGTTTTCAGTACTGAGGCTCTGTAGTGAAGTTTAAAGTCGGAGATTGTGATATGTTCAAAAGTTCCTTAATTGTACACAATTTTAAGATTATTAGGCTGTCTTGAGTTTCTGTTTTTTCTTATAAAGTTGAGGATTGTTCTTTCAAGATCTGTGATAAATTTTGTTATAATTTTAA
Organism: Ondatra zibethicus; assembly: GCA_004026605.1. Lineage (NCBI taxonomy): Eukaryota > Metazoa > Chordata > Mammalia > Rodentia > Cricetidae > Ondatra > Ondatra zibethicus. The sequence goes on from PVIU01019262.1 coordinate 12,826, forward strand.
TGGGCATTTGCATTGAATCTCTAGATTGATTTCAGTAAGATTGTCAGTTTTGATATGTTGGCTCTACTTTCCCAAGAGAATAAGAGATCTTTCCATTTTCTGATGTCTTAAATTTCTTTCTTGAAAGTTATAAAGTTCTTATCATACAGGTTTTTCCATTCATGTGATTAGAGTTACTCAAATATTTTATGGCTATTGTAAAGAATGATTTCTCTCATTTGTCATTGGTGTAAAAGAGGTGCATTTTGGGCTGTTTGAAGATTCTGCCTATGACAAAAATATTCTACTGTGAACATAGTTGAGCACATGTCCTTATGGTATGGTTAAGCATCTTTTGTGTATAGGCCCAAAAGTATTATTGCTGAGTTTTGAGGTAGATTATTGCCTAATATTCTAAAGGATTGCCATACTAGGATCCAAAGTGATTGTGCCAGTTTGCACTTCCACTAGCACTGGAGGAGTTTTTTTTTTTTTCTTTATCCCACATTCTCTTCAGCATAAGTTGTCAACAGTGTTTTTAATCTTGGTCATTCTTACAGGGATAAGATGGAATCTCAGAGTAGTTTTGATTTGCATTTCTCTAATGGTTAAGGATGTTATGTTTAAACATTTTGAGTGTCTTTCAGTCATTTTAAGTTCATCTATTGAGAGTTTTCAGTGTAGGTCTGTTCCATATGTATTTATTGGATTAATTGTTCTTTTGATAACTAATTTGCTGAGTTCTTTGTTTGTTTTTGGAGTGGATTAGTGATTAGTAAATATATTTTTTCAATTCTATAGACTGATATTATGTCTTGTTGACAATGTCCTTTGCTATACAAAAGCTTCTCAGTTCAGGAGATCCGATTTATTAATTGTTTCTCACAATGACTGTACCACTCAGGCTGTGTCTGAGATGTACCAATGCATTCAAATGTACTTCTAACTTTTTCTTCTGTGAGGTTCAATGTGGTTGGTTTTATGCTGAGGTCTTTGACTGATTTAAACTTGAGTTTTGTGCTTAGAGAGAAATATGGATCTGTTTTCATTCTTCTACATGTTGATGTCTAATTAGGCCAGCATCATTAGTTAAATATGCTTTCTTTTTCTTTGTCTTCATCAGCTAGGCAGACTTACAACTTAAGAGGAGGAAAGCTTACAAACTTTTAATTCAATATACAATAGTTGAAGCCTTAGTTATAATATTCTTATGGGAGATATTGATCCACTAAGTAAAATTATTAAAAGGAGCAATGAGCCAATTTCCAATAGAGACCTTATAGAAGCTGCCAAACAGGTACTCAAGTGAGTGGAGTATAGATCTACAGGTAGAGTATACAATAATCAGCAAGTACAGTATATTAATTATGATTCAGCTATGGCAAATGTGTATTCAGTACAAAACTTATTCTACAGCAGTTTTATAAAAAGAACAAAATGCTTTTTATGGCTCTACGTTCCCAAAAAAGCCCTTATAAAAAGACCCAACCTATATTAATTTGGAATCAAGGATTTGTTTGTGTTTTGCTCACAGAAAGAAAATAAAGCTAAATGAGATGACTGTATATACAGTAAAGGAGGGGCAGACCTGATGACATCATAGCTGCAAACATCCCCAGAGAGGAGCTGGAGGAAGAAGTTGGAGAAGAGTCCATGGTCCAGTCTTTCCCACCCCCCACAGAGAGGAGTGCCTGATCCCAGGACCTGCTACTGCCACTCCACACTGCAGGGTGCCATGCTGCACTTAGGAACAGATGTTGAGCTGCTTCCAGACGTTTGGGATACACACAGAGACCCAGAGGCTCTGCTGAGATGACCTGACCATGGTGACTACAATTTTTTGCAGTTTGAATCCTGTTTGCTTTGGAGCTAAAATGCAGACAGAACATCTAACTGTTTTAATCTTTGAGACACAAAACTCATTTTCATTAAAATATTGGACCTGAGAACGAAGACCTAAGCTTTCCCTTCAGGGAAAGAAAGACTCAAAATAAGGAATGACTAAAACCCCTCTTCACTTAAGAAGGGGGCAGACTAAGGGTTTAACTGCTGTTCAGAGACTGGAACTGGTATTTGATAACAGCAATGTCATTGTACTCTTACTGGTAGTGACCTGATACTTATAACTGCATATAAGATGTTGAGAAAAGTTGGTATTGACCAATAATGCTGTAAATTATGGTAGTGACCTAATGATATCTGTAAAAGTTAGTATTGACCAATAATGTTGAAAATTATGGTACCAACCTGATGATATTTGTAAATGCTTATAAAGATGTTTAAAAAAAGCTGGTATTTACCAATAATGCTAAAACATTATGATACTGACATGATAATGTTTGTAAATGCTTATAAGATGTTGAGAAATGTTTGACACACCCTGTAAATGTTTGGGTTTAATGCATATGTTAAGAATTTTAGATTTTGATACAACATAAAAGATTTAAGAGGTGTTCTAAACTAGCTAAAGAAACATTTTCAACTCAGACAATCCTTTCTCCTTTAAATAGGAGACTATAGCCTTTAGGAGCATGATTATTCATAAAGCATTATAATTTTTCCTAACAAAAAAGTATGGCTCAAAGACACAGAGGCCAAGAGTGTCTCTCTCCATTAATCTCCTTTCTTCACAGAGATCAGCAGTCAATGACAGGTTTGAAGCCAAATGCCTAAGACAGGAGCTTGCATATGTGAACGCCTGTTCCAGAGAAAGGAAAATTTGGGTATATGAAGAGTTCTTTGCCCAAGCCATTCATGATCATCTGTCCTGTTGCAGAAGCACAGGTTTTATTAAAATTAATAAGAGAGAGTGGATTGTAAGCCCATATTTCTACATGATATGTCAACCAGGATCTCAAGCCATAGGCCACACCTGAAGTGGTCACATAACCTTTCAGACAGACTGTCGCTGTATAGACCCTATATTTGATTCTCAACACCACAAATGATAAAGAGGTTGTAGGCAGAGAAATAAAAGGATGAAGAGCAACGGAAAAGACTAAAAACTGGAAATAGTCTAGAGAGATAGCTTGACTACTAAGGGCATTCACTGTGCAATCGTGAGAATCTATTCTATCCTAACAAAGGGTCAGGATGTTGCTTTGCTTCTTTCTTTGTAATTTGGAAGATGCTCAAAAAGAGGTGCTAATTCAGCCTACATGACAGCTAGCATACTGACCAAAAAGATGTGAAAAAGCAAGCAGAGGTAGTTGTGTATGTGACAAAAGCCATTCACCTGGTTACCTAGAAAACAGAATGTTAATGTATTTCCCCCCTCAGTTTATGCTCTGATATATAAGGCTGTTTGGAGAATAAACGAGAGAAATTTTTCAAGATGTGAACTCAGAATTTCATGAGGGATCATTGAGAATCTCCCTCCCGATAAAGACATGTGAGTTGTGTCTTTATTCCTGTGCCTCCATGCCAGTCCAGAGGGATAGTTTATGTTGGGGTCTGGTCCATAGAAATAATTTAGGTGTGGGCTAGCACTGGACCCTGACAAACTACAGATGAGTGAGACCCTATATTTGATTCTCAACACCACAAATGATAAAGAGGTTGTAGGCAGAGAAATAAAAGGATGAAGAGCAATGGAAAAGACTAAAAACCGGAAATAGGCTAGAGAGATAGCTTGACTACTAAGGGCATTCACTGTGCAATCGTGAGTATCTATGCTCAGATCCCAGCATTCAAACAAGAAGCTAATTGTAACTCTGTGTGTCTGTACCTACAGTGTTGTGAAAGGTGGAAATAAATGATCACTTGAGCTTTGGCATTGCCAGACTAGATCCAGGCTCAGAATGAGACCTCGTTTCAAAAAAATAGAGTGGAGAATGAGAGAGCAGGACCCATAACATTGTCTTCTGACCTCCAATGGACACAGGTCTGTGTCACTGTATGTGCACGTTCATGTACACACACACACACACACACACACACATCAAGTACACATTGACCATACTCATATATATAAAATCACACATGCAAACTAATAATAAAATTAAGTTTTAAAATTTAAATCTAGAAATACTATATAATATAGCAATTCTATTTTAAAGAATATATATCCAGAAAAAGTAACATTCACAGATGAAGAGCAATATGTGTAAATAAGGTGTGTTAAATAATAGATGAGTGGATAAAACACATGCACACACACACAGACACTCTGACACACATGGACTATTCTTTGTTCCCCTTCAAAGAACAGGAATCCTATTTTTCTTTTACTGAGAATAAGACTAGAAGTCACTATGCTAACTGAATTAAAGAAACATGGAAAGTCAAATGCTGAAATATATAAGTCAGCATGGAATCTAGAGACTCTACACTCATAGAAGCAGAAGTATAACAATGGATCATGAATAAATGGGAAAAGTGAAATTGAAAATATTTGTTAAAAGGGAAAATGTATAATTAGACAGGATGGGTACTTTCTGGAAATGCATGGCACAGTGATGTGACTGTTACTAACAGTAGGGCCTACATGAAAATTTGTAACTTCACCATTCATTTTCTAAATCAGTATGGATGGCAACTATGCTAGTTAGCTTACAAAATGCATATATATTTTACATTCTTATATTTTTGTATTTTATATATTCACATATATATAACATCTCTCTGTAAACTATAAATATATACAGAATCTATTAGTAAATTGTGCCTCCATAGAACTAGAGGAAGAAAGGTTTTCTATTATACTCATATAATTTGAAACTGTAATCATGCAGAGAAGCTTCCAGCAGTCATGCAGTCATGTTGAGACATTTATGAATTCAATATGCCTCTACTTTCAAACCAAAGTGAGTTAGAGATTTTTCTCATGAGATGGAAGATTAGCCAATACATCAATTCATCCCCAAGTTCTTTACAATTTCATTTGAAGACTAATATGTTACCAGTTCAAATACAGAATAAAAAACTACTCATCATTGTTTTAACTATCCATGTTGATATATATAGCAAAGGCTACAGACCTTATTGTGATATATAGTCTCTTACTTCTAACTTCTTTGGAAAATATTTAACATCAAGATTATGAAATGTGTCCCCTTACCATGAAGTCTTGCTTACAACATTATCATTAATGTACTTTCCTTTATTTGAGCTAACTGGACACAAGACTAACTCCCCAAATAGAGTTGGGCTGATACATATTTTATTCTTTGAAACAATCAGTTATGAATTTTCATCTTGTTGTGTACACAAATTATATCAAGAAATTTTTCTAGCAACTAACATCGTGACAAGATAAGTATACAAATTCACATTCTTGGAGACTATCAGTCCTTGAAGTACTGGGAATAATAGAAATCACTGCCATGAAGTAATTCCAATTGACCTGAATCCTCTGCAAGATGACATCATGTAATAGTAACTATATGTTCATATCTCTGTAAAATGGGTTATCACATTATACTGTAGGGTTTTGTTCTATTTAAAGAATTAACAGATACAAGATAGGATAGGGTTTTGGGTTCAAAAACCAAGATTAACAACATACTTTAAATACTGACAGCTTAATACCAGGCTAATTGCTTAAAAATCTGATAAATAGTATTACTTATTTATTGAACAAACAAAAATATTGATTCATATTTAACTGTCAAACCAAAATGAATATCCTAACCATATACTCAATATGTAAGTATATAAATGTGAGACTTAGTAAATGTTAGTCATTTTAGTTCCTTTCACTTGTCCATAATTGGGTCCAGCACGTCAGATAAACCAATTTAAAAACTGAATGTCAGTTAGCAGAAAGCACCGAAAATACAGATTGAAAATATAGTAACTCACTTATTTAATAATATTTGAATGTCCATGTTTATAGTATGGCTAATAAATGAATGTATATTTTGTTCACTTGCTCTCAAGAACAGTTGATCTGTATTTACTACTCATTAAAAATATAATTCAATAAACCCTCCTCAATTAGACACCAGCCTATGAGACTCAATCTACATCTGTTTTCCTGTCTTCTTGTCCCAAACCTTAGAATCCAAAAAACTTTAAAATGGGAAGAAGCAAATATTTGCTAAAAGATGTTCTTTTTATTGCTTTTACTGAGCTATACATTTTCCCCCCACTCCCCTTTCTTCCTCCCCTTTCTATCCTCTCCCAATTTACTCAGGAGATCTTGTCTTTTTCTGCTACCGATGTAGACCCATGTATAGCTCTCTTAGAATTCTTTTTGTTCTCTAGCTTCTCTGGGGTTGTGGACTGTAAGCTGATTTTCTTTACTTTATGTCTAAAAGTCACTATGAGTGAGTGTGTATTATACTTGTCTTTCTGGGTCTGGGTTACCTCAATCAATATGGTTTTTTCCTAGATCCATCCATTTAGCTGCAAATTTCAGGATTTCATTATTTTTTATGACAGAATGGGAAAAGATGTTATTTATCTATTAAAAACTCTATATGTAGCTGTATAATTTAATGAGATAGTCTAAGCAGAATTCTGAAGCAACAGAGCAAACTAAAGAAAAATGATATTATTAAAACTGAATAGGGGATGGAGAATAAATAAATGATAATAAACAGAAAGTCAAAAACTACAATAATTACACTTGTCTAAATAGCTTATGCAATGCCTTTGAATTAATGATTCTTTTTCTCACATTCTACTATAGCTGCTTGACAAAATTTTTTAACCCTTCTCCATTATACTTACAGCTTAGAAACAAAATTATCAGTACTATTTACATTCTTTAGAATGAACCAAGAAAATAACTCTAAGTCCTGGCACCTCAGGTATCATCATGATCAGAAAATGCACATATCATGCTGAAAAAATAACATTACATGGGATTGCATGCTTTCAAGATTGGGTCATGTATTTTCCATGTTAAGCACCATTTTCTACTCAGGAATACATGAGGCACTTCCATTTTGCAAACACAAAAAAGTATCTATGTTCGTGAAAATGGTAAGTTTATATATTTTCTTTGTAAAAATTGATAGAAAAGGCAACAAGTCCTGCCATTTTATTTGTATCTGTTAACAAACTATTTTTTAATTTGTCATTTAGTAGGAGATTATATCATTTTATCATTACTGAGCATAGAATAACTGATTAATGTATAATATTCACACAAAACTTTACAACGTTTTTGGCATTTTTCTAGTACTATTTATATTCCCCTATGTATAATATGGTACTAGCTCAAAGTCAGTCAGTTGTTTCGCTTTTTCCAATATTTTTATAGACATTTTTCTCTTATTTTTGAGATTATGCTGTATCTCATTACATCATTTCTCCCTTCACTTTCCTCCCTCCAAATCACTCAACACATAACCCTCATTAATCTCTTTACAGTCAAATTCAAAGCCTCTCCTTACAGTGAATACTGTTACAATCGTCCTTCTGTGCTGTTCAATTCCTGTTCTTGTCTGTGCTCTACTGTGCTCTAGACTTCCTCAAGTGCTTTAGGATGCAACTCAGGTCCACAGCAACACTAACCCAAACTTCACAAACTAACATCTGTCTGTAATCAACTTATACACTGATAAGTTTATTTCCATCTTTCCATTTTACCTGAATGCTAATAACAGCATCTTGTCATAGCCAGGTTGCCCTGTGTCGTCTCAGATAAAGTGCCATATAGAATCTTCCATTAGGAATATATGAAGCTAATTATATACAGCTTGTGAGTCTCTGACCAAGGGACACTGCAAAAGCATGACAGCTTTGAAGGAGCTCATGGTTACAGAACTTTTCTCCAGAGAATTATTTGTTTTGGTCAGTGTGGCCAAAGAACTCTGAAACTCAGATACTACAGAGAAAGAAGGAAATAAAAGTGGAATTGTTTTGGTCTCATTAAGCTATTGATCCAATAATTGATAATTACTCATTACAATTACTCCTTGCTTAAAGGTAAATATTTTATCAAAATTATACATAAATAATCAAAGGACTAGAAATATACTGGACCAATGAGCTGGAACAAGAAAAAAGCACTTATTATCAAGCTTGAGGATGTGAATTCAATCTCTGGAGCTAGCAAGTGGAAGAAGAGAATAGACTAATAACAGTTGACACCATCTCCACACAAGCCTTCTTTACAAAACTAATACTAATTATAAAAATTTTAAACTTCATAATTGATTGTTTTGTGTTGAATAAAATTTCTCTGTGTATATGTACCATGTTTTCATTATCTATTCACTAAGTGATCGGTGACTTATTCCTTCTCTAGCTATTGTAAATAGAATAGCAAAAACATGAATATAAAAATATCTTGCAGTAGAATATTGTCTGTGGTCATTCGACTAAGAATATCTCCCATATGCTCCAATGTTTGAATATTTGGTCCCCAGTTGGTGGTAGGTTTAGGAGCTATACACTTCCTGGTAGAAGTAGGTGACAGTGACAGGCTCTGAGGGTTCAAAGCCTCACAGCACTCCCGGTGCTGTCTGTTTGTGTTTACAACAAGGATGTAAGTTCCTAGTTCCTGTCACCATGCTTCTGCTCTGCAATCATGGATGCTTATTTCTCTGTAACTATGAATCCAAATAAACTCTTCCTTCTAGAAGTTGCTTTGGTCATGATGTTTTATCTCATATAAATGGAAAATTAAGTAAGACAGGGCCCTTTATGTATGTGGCCATGGTTGGTAAAGTTGGAGCAAGATGGAATCCAAAAATAGTTCTGATTTGCAGTTCCCTAGTGGCTAATGATGTTGAGAATTTTAAAAGATTTTTTCTTCTTTTTATGTATTCTTCTCTCATTCAATAAATCTCAATTGCACCCAGCCCTCCTCCCAAGCACTAATCTAATAAATTTCTTCGATAAAAAAATCAGGTGTCAGGTATCGGGGTTAGAACCTGAAAGACCAGAGAAGCAGGGAGCAGCTGCCAGTGGCTTCATACCTATAACATTCCTCCATCCAAAAAGAGATCCTGTCCCTGCTGGACCTTACTACTTCTTGTCTTCTCTCTGTCTATAGTCCTCCAAACCCCTATGGATAATTTAGATCAGCTACTGACTAGTACCTCCCTTTGACTCCAAGGAAGATTCATTTGTCAGAACACAATCAAGATATCACACAACACTTCTCCCAATGCTCCTTCCTCCCCTGCCCACCCCCAGATCCACTCCTCTGTTTCTATTCAACAACGAGCTTGCTTCCCAGGGAGATCATAACAAGATATCATAATGCAGGATAACAAGAAACAATAAGACTAGGCACAAACCCTCATATCATGGTTGGAGACCAAAAAAAGCAGGAGGAAAAGGGTTCCCCAAACAGGCAAAAGAGTCAGAGATACCCCCTAATCAGACTTTTATGTGTCCCATAAAAACCCCCAGTTAAACAACCACAGCTTGTATGCACAGGGTTGGTTAAAAAAAAAAAAAAAACTTCAAGGACCTATGGTTGTTGATTTATTATCTGTGAGCCTGTGTGAGCCCTGCTTAGTTGATTCTATGGATCTTACTCTCCTGGTATCCTCTGACTCCTACATCCTTCCTCACCTTCTTCTGCAAGTTTCGCAATCTCCACCAAGCTCTTCATCTTTGCATTTGCTCCCATAATCAGCTGGAGAAAGCCTCTCTGGTGACAATTGGGCTAGACACTAACCTTTGCTTATAGCAAAATATTAATAGGAATCATCTTACTGACTTTTTCCCAGTCACGTTTGATTCTTTCCAGATCTTGGAGCCATTCAGCTTCCAAGTCCTGGCCATCCAGGCAGTGTCAGGGATGTGCTCCCTCTTGTGGTTTAGGCCTCAGAAATGGTGGCCACTAGCACAAGCTCTGACCCACAATTCTGCCAGGGCACCTTGCAGGCAGGACAGGATGTGGGGCTAAGGTTTTGTGGCTGGGTTAGTGTACCAGTGTCACCACTGGGAGCCTAGCCTGTTTATACAAGATGGCCAGTCAGGCTCCATATCATTCAAAACTTTTATAAACTTTTGAAACTTTTCTTCTGAGAACTTTGTTTAGCTCTGTAACCCATTTTTATTAAGTTGTTTATTCATAGAGATTTTAGGTCTTCATATAGTCTAGATAGTAATATTTTGTCAACTATAGAATGGGAAAGATGTCCTCCCATGCAGAAGACTACATCTTCACTCAATTAACAATTTTTATCTGCTGTATAGAAACTTTTAAATTCCGTAAAGACCTATTTTCCAACTGTTGGCTTTATTTCCTGTGCAACCAACCCTCCTATACAAAAGGATAAAGAAACAGAGAGGGAAATCAGAGAAACATCACCTTTCATGATAGCCACAAATAGCATAAAGTATCTTGGGGGTAACACTAACCAAGGAAGTGAAAGATATATTTGACAAGAACTTTAAGACCTTGAATAAAGAAATTGAGGAGGATACCAGAAAATGGAAGGATCTCCCATGCTCCTGGATTGGTAGGATCAATATAGTAAAAATGACAATTCTACCAAAGGCAATCTATAGATTCAATGCAATCCCCAAGAAAATTCTTCACAGACCTTGAGAGAACAATAACTAAGTTTATATGGAAAAACAAAAAGCCCAAGATAGCCAAAACAATCTTATACAATAAAGGAACTTCCAGAGGCATTACCATCCCTGACTTCAAACTCTATTACAGAGCTACAATAATGAAAACAGCTTGGTATTGGCATAAAATCAGAGATGTTGACCAATGGAATCAAATCAAAGACCCGGATATTAATCCACAAACCTATGAACACCTCATATTTGACAAAGAGGCTAAAATTATACAATGGAAGGATGAAAGTATCTTTAACAAATGGTGCTGGCACAACTGTATGTCAACCTGTAAGAGAATGAAAATAGATCCTTATCTAGCACCATGCACAAAACTCAAATCCAAATGGATTAAAGACCTCAATATAAATCGAACAACACTTAACCTGATAGAAGAGAAAGTGGGAAGTAGCCTGCAATACATGGGTACAGGAAACCACTTCCTATGTAAAACCCCAGTGGCACAGACAATAAGAGCAACAATGAATAAATGGACCTCCTGAAACTGAGAAGCTTCTGTAAGGCAAAGGACACAGTCATTAAGACAAAAAGGCATTCTACTGAATGGGAGAAGATCTTCACTAACCCCACATCAGACAAAGGTCTAATCTCCAAAATATACAAAGAACTCAAGAAACTAGACATTAAAATTCTAAATTACCCAATTAAAAAATGGGGTAATGATCTGAACCGAGAATTCTCAACAGAAGTTCGAATGGCCAAAATATACTTAAGGTCATGTTCAACTTCCTTAGCGATCAGGGAAATGAAAATCAAAACAACTTTGAGATACCATTTACACCTCTCAGAATGGCTAAAATCAAAAACACCAATGATAGCCTATGCTGGAGAGGATGTGGAGTAAGGAGAACACTCATCCATTGCTGGTGGGAATGCAAACTTGTGCAACCACATTGGAAATCAGTGTGGCGGTTTCTCAGGAATTGGGAATCAACCTACCTCAGTATCCATCAATACCACTCTTGGGAATATACCCAAGAGATGCCCAATCATACTACAAAAGCATTTGTGCAAGTATGTTCATAGCAGCATTATTTGTAATAGCCAGAACCTGGAAATAACCGAGGTGCCCCTCAATGGAAGAATGGATCAAGAAAGTGTGGAATATATACACATTAGAATACTACTCAGCGGTAGAAAACAATGACATCTTGAATTTTGCATGCAAATGGATGGAAATAGAAAACACTATACTCAGTGAGATAACCCAAACCCAAAAAGCTGATTATGGTATGTACTCACTCATTAGTGGACCCTAGCCATGAACAAAGAACATTAAGCCTATAGCTCACAAGCCTAGAGAAGCCAAATAGCAAGGTGATCCCAAAGAAAAACATATATTAGATCCTCCTGGAAATTGGAAGCAAACAAGATCGCCGGGCAAAAGTTAGAAGCACGGGAGGGGATAGGTGTGGATGTAGGGGTGTAGGTGAGGGTGGGCGAAAGGAAAAGGGGGAAGGAGAAGGGAGAAGGGAGAAGGGAAGGACTGTCGAGATCTTGGGGGAGTGAGAGGGTAGAGATGGAGGATGGGTGGATGTTGGATAAGGGAATAAGATATCTACATGAAGGGGGTCATTTTAGGATTAGCAAGAGACTTGGCTCTAGCGGGGATCCCAGGTGTCCACGGGGATGTCTCCAGCTAGGTACTTGGGCAGCAGAGGAGAGGGTGCCGGAATTAGCCTTGTCCCATAGTCACACTGATGAATAACTTGATCATCACCATAGAAATTTGTCTGATGGATGGAGATAGAGACAGAGACCCACATTCACATCAGAGCAATGGACTGAGCTCCCAAGGTCCAGTCGAAAGCAGAAGGTGGGAGATGAGCAAGGAAGTAAGGACCGCGAGGGGCTGGTCCACCAACTGAGACAGTGTACCTGATCTAATGGGAGCTCACCAAATCCAGCTGGACGAGGACTGAATGAGTATATGATCAAACCGGAATCTCTGAATGTGGCTGTCAATGGGGGCTGACTGAGAAGCCAATGATAATAGCACTGGGACCTATCTCTTCTGCATGTTGGCATTTTGGGAACCTAGTATATGGATGCATACCTTCCTAGGCCAGGATAGAGGGGGGAGGGCCCTGGGCTTTCTATAGGGCAGGGTACCCTGCCCCCTCTTAAGGATGCTGGGGGAGGGAGGAGGGGTAGCGGGGGAACGGGAGGGCACTGGGAGAAGGGGAGGAAATGTAAATTTTTAATGAAAAATAAAAGAATATGAAAAATAATAATAAAAAAATAAAAATAAAAGAATCCTGTACCTTATCGTGGACTACTATGGGAGTTTGAATTAGAAGTGCCTCTCATATTCTCATGTATTTGAGCAATTGCCTTGTTGGCAGTGCTGCTTTGGAGCGTTATGGAACTCAGGAATATAGATTTTGCTGCATTTCAGAGGGGATCTTGAGAGATTATAACCTCTCCCCACTTCCAGCTCATTCTCTACTATCTGTGTGTGATTGGCAGCTAGATTAGCATGCTTCCTCCTGCAACACATGCTGCAATGCCTTTCTCGCCACTGTGGAATTCCCCTTTGTAAACATAAGTCAAAATAAATCCTTCCATTAGATGCTTTTAGTCATGGTGTTTGTCACAGCAACAAAAGTACCTAATACACCTATCTGCTTTCTCCTCTGACAGTTTCAGAGTTTCAGTACCATTTTAATGCTTTCTGTTTTCTTATTGCTCTAGCTAATAATTGAATCCTTTTATTGAATAACAGCAGAAAGAATTGTATATCTTTCTTCTGATTTTAAATAGAGTGTTACAAAAATATTCTTCATTTGCCATGTTGTTGGTTATAGATTTATAAAGTATAGCTTTTATTGTGTTGAGATATCTCCCTTCCAATGCTAGATTATTCATGACATTGATCATGAAATCATGAATTATATTAAAGGTTATCTTTCTACATTTTCAGAGATGATCATGCAGCTTCTGACTTTAATACTATTTATGTGATGAATGACAGTTATTGATTTTAAGCATGTTAGATCATCCTTGTAAATATGAATGAAGCCAAATGTGTCCGACAAATAATCTTTGGTGGTTTTTAATTCTGCATACAAGTATTTGAGGCACTTGCACACATATCATGTATTATTTTAAAAAATAAATACTAAAGAAGACCAAAAAGTTTCATTTACCTGAAGACACTAAAGCAACATTCCCTCTTCTATGTCTAAAAGCTTTCTTCAGGGAATTTTATTTCATATATATTTAGATTTGTTATATTTTTGCTATACAAATAAATGATATGTCATTCTTACTAAGTATGAGACAAAATAGCACATATATGAATATGACTAAACATACGAAAATTTACAAAGAAACATTTTTCTCAGAACTTAATTAACTGAACATTAATACTCAATTAAGAATGATCAGAGTGTAAGTGTTTAATTATTTGTCTATAACCCATTATCTGTTTAAATACTCTCATCATTGCCATTTTCATTTCTTGATTCCTGAATGTATAGATCACAGGGTTCAGAAAGGGAGTGACAACTGCATCAAATATAGAGAGAAACTTATCCAAGTGTGTGAAAGAAGAAGGCCATGTGTAGATGAACATCACAGGACCAAAGAATAAGACCACCACAGTCACATGAGCTGAAAGCGTAGACAGAGCCTTGGAGGAGCCACTTGAAGAATGTTTCTGAACAGTAAATATGATGACAATATAGGATATGATCAGTATGAAGAAGGAACCTACAGACATGAAGCCACTATTGACTGAGACCAGTAATTTCAGTTTGTATGTGTCTACACAGGCAAGTTTAATAAACCGTGGAAAGTCACAGTAGAAGCTGTCCAAAACATTTGGTCCACAGAATGGTAAGTTTACTACAAAAGCCAGTTGAATGAGAGAATGCATAAAGCCAATCACCCAGGAGGCCACTGAAAACAAGATGCACATCTTTGGGCTCATAATGGTCAGGTAATGGAGAGGCTTACATATGGCCACATATCTGTCAAAGGCCATGGCTATGAGTAAAACCATCTCCACACCACCAATGAAGTGAATGAAGAATATTTGTGTGACACACCCTCTAAAAGTGATGACTTTATGCTTTCTCAACAGATCATAAATCATCTTGGGGGAAATAACAGAAGAAACTCCCAAGTCAATGAAGGAGAGGTTAGCCAAAAGAAAGTACATGGGAGAGTGTAAGTGAGGGTCAGAAGCCACAGTGAACACGATGAGGGAATTTCCTGTCATGCTTGCTACATAAAACACAGAGGAGAACACAAAAAGGAATAATTGGATGTCCCAAGAGTTGGTGAGTCCCAGGAACACAAACTCTGACACCACAGACTGATTCTTTCCTTCCATTAGCTTTGTTGGCAGTGCTACCTGAAGGAGGAAATGTGAGAAACTGTGAATTATAATTTTATAAATAGAATAGGAGAACCTCCAAGTTATGAAAATCTATTTTACCACAGCAATGAAACTGACTTTAAAGTAAGTAGTGTGAGAGAAGTAACTACTATACACAACTAATAATCTGAAATTTATTAATTAGTTGGAAATAGGACTTAACAACTGTAACAAATGTTTTCAACAAAAACTCAAAGACAATAAGTTTTGGTGGGTTTTAAAAGAGGATATTAGTGCCTGGAGAGATGGCTCATCAGTTAAGAACACTTTCTATTCTTTCAAAAGACCCTAGTTTTATTCCTAGCATCCATATCAAGTAACATACAATAGTCTATAGTTCTAGCTCCAGAGAATCTAATAACAACTCTTGTTTTCCATGATTTCCACAAACATGAAGCATAAACTTAGTGAAAAAGACACATACACATAATTTATATATGAACTTTTATAAAGAGAATATTTTTACAAACTGTTGATGACAATTTAAATTAACACTACCATTAAAGAAAAAAAAGTATGAAAAGTTTTCAAAAACTAAAGTACAGACTTATTTGCAGCACAGTATAGGTGTGGTTGTCTGACAAATTTTATCCTTATATTGGTTTTATCGTTAATGGTATAATAAAAAAGAGAAGTGAGTTGGGGCATAAGGGAGAAAAAAGAAGACAAGAGAAAAGATGCAAATGATTAAAAGAGAAGTACCATATCATATAGAAATTCTCAACTTAAGGGTATATATCCAGAAGAAAACATTATGTCAATATGCTTTCCCATTTTTTGTACCTTTATTCCTAAAAATTAGTATTATAATGAACAACCTCTGTTCATTGAACTTTTATAGACACATGGATTACAAACGCACATACATATATATACAAATTATCATGAAAGTATCTTTTTCATAACTCTACGAAAAGATTCATCATATAATATAATAGTTTCATTCAGAGAAGAAACAGCACAGCAGAAAGATCTGAGCTTTAGATTCAGGAGCCGTGATTAATCAGCTATGTGCTGTCTACCATTACAAAAGATACTGAGCACTCAACCTTGAGCTTTCTTTTTGTTAAACAAATTAAAATGGTTACTTCAGTGGAGTTACAGGAATGAAACAAAGATCACTGTCAGGCATTCGGTAAGGACTGGGCAGGAGAGGGTGAGATGGCCATAGACACAATTATGTCCACCATACATAAGGGCTCCATTTGTGGATGTTCAGTTAATGCTAACAATAACAATGCATTTCTTCCTCTTGCTCATAACAGTGACAAACTCATGAGATTACTCAAAAATATTAATGAATATGAATAAGCAGAGGGCATCACACTACCATGCCCAAATATGTTTCAAAATGCACTACCCATCTTCCATTAAGTAACATATTACATTATTCACATCATTTCAACAACAATAATACAACATTTCAAATGTGAAAGTGGTGCATTACTCTCAGAACATCATATATATGTTTAGTATTCAATAAAAATTTAATTCATTGGTTTATTTCTCAAAAAGCAACCCCTATACTGCTCAACTTATGTATGTCTTCTCTTTAGTGCATCCCAAACTTTAGACTATGAAAACCTAGAAAGGAGGGAAAATACATATTTGGTGAAAAACGAAAATTCTGCATTTATATTCTTTAAAACCACACAAAATATATATGGTTATATAATATCAAAGATTGGGTTAAATTATGAAATGATAAAGAAAATAAGCTGTAATCTTTGCTTTAAATCATTCTATCTCTGCTCTAAGCCTATCTTAAGTAAACTACAAAAATAGACATGATTATATAACATTAAAAATTGGATAGAATTATGAAATGATAAAAAGTGAGCTGTAGTCTTTACTTTGAATCATTCTAATTCTGCCCTAAGCCTGTCTTCAGCAAACTTCTTCTGGTTCTCAGGGCTTCCTTACTCTTTCTTTAAAGTTCCTCTCCCTTCATGTACCTGATTTCCAAGTCACCTTAACTAATTCTCTCTTTCTTTGTCTCTCCTTGACATTCCTACCTTCTTTCTCAGTCTCTATCTTTCTTCTGCCCCTCTCTCTCCTTCCTCCCCTAAAGTACTGCTGAGATTTAAAAACTGTCCGCCCTGGGGTAATTTTCTCCTAAACACTAATAAAATTATTCTCAGGCTTCAAAATTGGTAATAAAGAGATAAATAAGATTGAAAGAAAAATCTAGACCTAGGTCATGTAGAATAAACATAGAAAGAGTATAAAATTTGAAAAGTTGGTACATAAATGGCAATAGAAAAATGAAGAAGCTTACTCTAAATTAGACATAAATATGTAAATTGTGAACTTATCCCCCTCAGTTGAATCTGTCTGTATTTTCACTACACGTATTATTTAAGCATTTCTTAAATTCAAAAAATACCTAACCAAATTTGGTTGCCCCTAATTTAAAAACATAGCTACATTTATTTAATACTTTAGGAGATATAAAATAGTTCTGTATCCTTTTCAAATAAATAATTAGGTAAAAGTTACCTCATACATGTTTAATGTGTTCCTGATCAGATCACTAATCAAAATCTAATTAATACATAAATTCCAACTTTTTATTTTATACCACAGATAAAAACAAAAGAATCAATTCAACTTTTTATATTTTAAGTACCATTTTGTTCTAAAATTACAATGACATTTTATCACAACATCTGTTTTCAACATTGAGGATTTTGGTCTCATATTAAAATTTACTTCTGGTCAGGTTTTCATAACACTCTTCCAAACAGAAAAGCATGAAAATCCTTAATAAATTTACTTCTGTTTTACAGAACAATCACCAAACGTTTTGTAGAAGGTGAGTTGTTCAAACTCAACCTATTTTTAAAAGCCAGCGAGGAGAAAACTGCAAATATTCCCTTTTTATTTATAAGTATCATTGATATTTCATTAGTTAACCGTTTGAAGGTATTATATCATTTATTCAATCAGTTATCGGTGAATATAGAATGATTAATTATATTTCTAAATAAACTTAGTAGAAAATGTTACAAAGTTGTTTGACTTCTCAAGGCCATTTACAATGTGGTTCTAGCTCATAGGGTGTCAGTTACTTAGCCTTTGCCAATACTTCAGTTCATATTTAACACATCCTCCTGTGTGTTCAATTCCTTTTCCTGACTGCTCTCTACTTTACTTGTCTTCCTCAAGCAGTTTAGGATGTGACTCTTATCCACAGTAATTCCAAGCACTAACTAACATCTGGGAATTAACAACCCAAGCATTGCTAAGTTTATTTCCATCCATTTATTTTACCTGAATGATAACAACATCATCTTAGCAGAGTCAAGATTCTCTGTGTGCCCTCACATAAAATGCCACATGGAATCTTCCATTAGGGAGATAAGAAACTAATTATATATACCTCAAGAGGTCACTGACCAAGGGACACTACAAAAACATGGCAATTTAGAAGCATCATGTGGTTATAGAATTCTTTTCTCTAGAGTATCTGGTTTGGTCTATGTGACCAAAGAATTTCTGTAGCTCACAGTATGATATTAAGGAGGAAGAATAAAAGAAAACTATGTTTCTTTCTTATGGTGTCATTAAACTACGTGAATTTGAAAGTTTAACAGTTAACATGGTGGCACACACCTTTAATCTCAGCAATCAGAAGGCAGAGGCAGGTGAATCTCTGTGAGTTTGAAGCCAACCTTACATAGTGACTTTCAGAACATTTAGAGCTACGTAGTGAGATCCTGCTCAATGCAAAAAATACCACTACTATTATTCTGGAATAATAGATATAATCTCCAAGTTTAACTATCATCACAGAGTTAAATCAAACTAATATAGTGTAGTTTAAGAAGAAGAATTTTTGTGAAGTCTTCATTTTCAGTAAAACCGTGACCTATAACTACAGATGTCTAAAATATCTGTCAACTAAGAATAACAAAGAAACAAGGATCCACACACATACCTTCCTACAACCCCAAAAAGAATTTTGAGACTATATAAGAAAAGTTGCACAGTTTATACAAAGAGCAGACAGCAGAACAGCAGCTAATAAACTGTTGTAGAAATAAATAAACATAAATGTGGACAAAAATAGATTTATTTTTCACTAAGTACCACAGCACAGTAAGGGTTTAGGAACAGTGAATTATACTGTGATTTAATTTTCTACAACTTGTAAGGTAATGGCTGCTACAAGGGGTGACATACTCATGTCAAAGGCTTGGACAGGTGCTTAATATATCCACAAATAGGAGAGAAACGGAAACCATGTGTAACTGGGGGAGTATATTTTTACCTTCTGTTTTCTTATATCTGAGGGATGAACAGAGTTGGGAAAATAATATCAAATTAGGAAAGCATCGGGCCATATAGTGAGTAATTATATCATTGCCAGATAACTGTCTGCATGTTATCATGAGTTTTGTTCTAATAACACAGTTTCCCTCAGATCATCTTATCCTCCATCAGGATTTGTATTTTATAGCATTCTCTTCTTAAAAAGTGAAAAAGTTTCACTTTAAATAACTATCTATCTTGACATTATACATTTTATATGTATCATTTTTTACAATGTATGAAAACCACTTATCAGAGATTGTTAAAAGAACACCAATAAAATCCCTAAATAATAAATATCATGTTTCCAGTCCCCATTGTAAAGAAGAGTTCAAACTGTACCCATATAATTGGAAGATTTCTGTATTAGATTTTTTTTCCAGTGGATAGTCACTTCCAAGTTAGTCCAGCAATGTATGTGAATACATTCACAATATAGGCTCATGTTTTCTCATGTGTTATGGAGAAAATACTGCAAGTTATATATACACACACACACACATACACACACACACACACACACACACACACACAGAGAGAGAGAGAGAGAGAGAGAGAGAGAGAGAGAGAGAGAATGAATATGTGCATTACGGTTGGCTTTAACATCAACTTTCCACAAAATAGAATCACCTGAGTAGAGAGGAGACTCTCCTGAAAAATTGTCCTGATTGTCTTGAAGATATATATGTTATCTCCTTGTTTCTTTTACTTAGAGAACCTGTTTAAAATTGTTAGTGTGTGTGTGTGTCTGTGTGTGTGTCTCTCTGTGTGTGTATTCAAGATAAGGAAACTATGACACTCTACATTTTAATTTTATCTTTTTTCCTACAAAAAATGCATATGAAGTACCACTTCATCCCCAAACTTACAAATCCCAGGTGACTTCAGCAGCTCCATGAGACACAGATTACAACTGCATAGAACAAACCAAGAAGTGAGTGACTAGCCTTTCAGCTGGACAGCCCAGTTTTTAGGCCCTACTCAAAACTCAGAACCTTCCCCCCCAACACACATATCAGCTACAAGGGCAATCCTCCTATAGGCAGGGTGCCAAGCACCACCCATCAGGACCTGCAATCTACACGCCCCATTTCACTCTCAAACCTACTCATCCTCTGCGACCTCAGCAGCCCCCTGAGATACAGACTGTGACTGCACAGAACTGACCAGAGGTAAGTGACCAGAAGCTCCCTGAGAAACAGACTGCAACGACACAGAGTGAACCAAGAGCCACTGCCTAAAACAGACAGTGATTGCACAGATTGGTCCAAGACAGGATACCTGAGACACAGACACCAACTGCTGCAAAAATCGAACTAAAATGCAAAGACACTGACTGCACCAATTGAACTAACAGATGGGTAAACACCAATGCAAAAAGATATTCAACAACCTAAAGAGCAATATGGCACCACCAGAACCTTGTAGTCCTTCTGCAAAAAGACCTGAACATCTCAACCCAGGAAAAGCAGAATAAATAGATTTATCAGTCAAAGAAAACATTAAAGGCAACAAGGTCATAACACAAAAAGTCCAGGAAATCTGAGATACCATTAAAAAACCAAACACAAGAATAATAGGGATAGAAGAAGGAGAAGAATAGCAGCTCAAAGGCACGGATAATATATTCAACAAAACCATAGTAGAAAACTTTACCGACCTAAAGAAGGAAATACCAATAAAAATACAAGAAACTTATAGAACACTAAACAGACTGAACCTAAATAATAATCAAAACATAAAATATATAGAATAAAGAAAGAATATGAAGAGCTCAAAGGAAAAAGGCTAAATAATATATAAAGGCAGAACTATCAGAATAATACTTGACTTCTCAATGTAGACTCTGAAAGCTAGAAGGTTCTGGACAGGTATTACACAGACACTAAAAGACCATGGATGCCAAACCAAACTACTATAGCCAGCAAAACTTTCAATCACCATAGATGGAGAAAACAAGATAGTCCATGATAAAACATGATTTAAACAATACCAATCCACAAAGCCATCCCTACATAAGGTACTAGAAGGAAAAATTCCAACCCAAGGAAGTTAGCTTTATCCACGAAAGCACAGGCAATAGATAATCCCACAACAGCATATCTTAAGGAAGAGAAATACCAAAAGGTAACAGGAATTAACAATCACTGGCCATTAATATCCCTTAATATGAATGGACTCAACTTGCCTATAAAAAGACACAGATTAACAGAATGGATATGAAAACAGAATCCACCCTTCTCCTGCATACAAGAAACACACCTCAACTTCAAAGACACATATTTCCTCTGAGTAAATGATTAGAAAAAGACTTTCCAAGGAAATGAACCTAAGAAGCAAGCGGTATAGCTATCCTAATATCTAACAAAATAGACTTCAAACTAAGATCAATCAAAAGCAATGAAGAAGGACATTTGATATTCATTACAGAAAAAAATCCATTAAGATGAAGTCTCAATCCTGAACATTTATGCCCCGACAACAAAAGCACCCACATTTGTAAAAGAAAGATTACAAAAGCTTAATTCACACATTAACCCACACAAGCTAATAATGGGATTTCAACACCCCCTCTCACTAATGGACAGGCCTGTCAGACTGAAAGTTAACAGAAAAACAGGGAACTATGAGATGTTATGAGTCAAATTGTCTTAATAGACATTTATAGAACATTTCACCCAAACACAAAAGAATATACCTTCTACTCAGCACCTCATGGAACCTTCTCTAAAATTGATACATACTCAGTTAAAAAGCAAATTTCAACAGATACAAAAAAACTGGAATAACCCCCTGTATCCTATCAGATCACCATGGCTAAAAGTTAGAATTCAACAACAATGAAAATTCCAGAAAGCTTCCAAACTCATGGAAACTGAATAATGCTCAACTGAATCACCCTTGGTCAAGAAAGAAACAAAGAAATTAAAGGCTTACTAGAATTCAATGAAAATGAATGCATAACATACCCAATCTTATGGGACTCTATGAAAGAAGTACTAAGAGGAAAGTTCATAGCACTAAATGCCTATATAAAGAAGTTGGAAATGCCAGGTGGTGGTGGCACACACTTTTAATCCCAGAACTTTGGAGGCAGAGGCAGGAAGATCTCTATGAGTTTGAGGCCAGTCTGGTCTACAAGAGCTAGTTCCAGTACAGGCTCCAAAGCTACAAGAAACCCTGTCTTGAAAAACAAAAAGGGGGGGAGGGTTGGAGAAATCCCACACTAACGATTTAACAGAACACCTGAAAGCTCAAAAAGAAATAGACTTACTCAGAAAGAGCAGACATCAGGAAATAATCAAGTTGAGAGCAGAAATCAATAAAATAGAAGCAAAGAGAAGAATACAAAGAATGAAACAAAGAGTTGGCTTTCAAGAAAATCAATAAAATAGACAAACTCTCATCCAAACTAAGGAAAAGTCAGAGAGAGAATATACAAATTAACAAAATCAGAAATGAAGAGGGGACATTTTATCATCTGTGTACAGGAGGACTACTGATTTTTTTTAGAAAAAAAGAATATTTAATAAGTGGTGCTGGCATAACTGGATATCAACATGTAGAAGAATGAAAATAGACCCATATCTATCACCATGCACAAAACCCAAGTCCAAATGGATCAAAGATGTCAACATAAAGCCAGCCACACTGAACCTTATAGAAGAGAAAGTAGGAAATAAATTTGAATGCCTTGTCCCAGGATACCAGTTCCTAAATATAACCCCAGCAGCACAGACAGTGAAAGAAACAATTAATAAATGGGACCTCCTAAAACTGAAAAGCTTCTGTAAAGCAAAGGACATGGTCAACAAGACAAAACAATAGCCCACAGAATGGGAAAAGATCTTCATTAACCCCACACCAGACAGAGGTCAGATCTCCAAAATATACAAAGAACTCAAGAAATTGGTCACCAAAAGAACACACAATCCAATAAAAAAAAATGGAGTATAGACCTAAACAGAGAACTCTCAACAGAGAAATCTAAAATGGCTGAAAGACACTTAAGAAAATGTTCAAGATCCTTAGTCATCAGAGAAATGCAAAGCAAAACAACTCTGATATTTCATCTTATACCTGTAAGAACGGCCAAGATCAAAAACACCGATGACAACTTATGTTGGAGAGGTTGTGGGGTAAAGGGAATACTTCTGCATTGCTGGTGGGAATGCAAGCTGGTACAACCCCTTTGGATATCAATCTGGTGATTTCTCAGAAAATTAGGAAACAACCTTCCTCAAGACCCAGTAATACCACTTCTGGGTATATATCCAGAGGGTGCGCAATAGTACCACAAGGACATGTGCTCAACTATGTTCATAGCAGGTTTGTTTGTCATAGCCAGAACCCGGAAACAACCTAAATGCCCCTCAACCATGGATAAGAAAATAGATAAGACTTTTTTGTCCCACGGAGCCGAGCAGAGAGGAGCGGGCAACCCTCAGTAGGCCTGCTTTTGGGACCGGGAACCTCGCCCAACCAGCTTTGGCGGATTCATCTGGACCCTGTCCCGGCTGCACCTGAGCTCGGCCCACCCGGGCTGAGGCCTTGGGGGAAGGGCGAGTCCCCTGCTAGGGGACCTCCTTTGTCCCACGGAGCCGAGCAGAGAGGAGCAGGCAACCCTCAGTAGGCCTGCCTTTGGGTCCGGGAACCTCGCCCAACCAGCTTCCACTGATTCATCTGGACCCTGTCCCGGCTGCACCTGAGCTCGGCCCACCCGGGCTGAGGCCTTGGGGGAAGGGCGAGTCCCCTGCTAGGGGGCCTCCTTTGTCCCAAGGAGCCGAGCAGAGAGGAGCGGGCAACCCTCAGTAGGCCTGCTTTTGGGACCGGGAA
>PVIU01019263.1:0-36827 GCA_004026605.1 Ondatra zibethicus
AGACATTGGTGAACTGTGCAAGCCTGAGCTCGCTCAGTGTGGGGCACTGTGGGCGTGCTGGGAGGGGAACACTGGTCAAGACCAGTTTCTGCTCTTGGTAAATTATTTAAGAAATCTGCTATGTCTTTTTATTAGAAAGATACCAGTGTCTCAGTTTCCCAGATCACATTGCTTTTTCATAATAAAAACTTGTTTTTGAAAAAAAAAATCAGGAACCACAGATGCAAGCATAAACAGCAGAATACAAGAGATGGTAGAATCTCAAGCCCAGAAGATACAACAGAAAAAATAGACTTATCAGTCAAAGAAAACATTGAATCTAACAAAAGCTTAACACAAAATATTCAGGAATATGGGACACCATGAAAAGAACAAACCTAAGAATACTAGGTATAGAAGAAGGAGAAGTTCAACTCAAAAGCACAGAAAACATATTTAACAAAATCATAGAAGAAAACTATCCCAAACTAAAAAAAAAAAAAGATATGACTATGAAGATACCAGAAGCCTACAGAACACCAAATAGACTGGATTAAAAAAATCCCCGCATCATATAATAATCAAAAGCCTAAACATACAGAGTAAAGAAAGAATATTAAGAGTTGCAAAGGAAAAAGGCCAAGTAACATATAAAGGCAGACTTGCCATAATTACACCTGACTTCTCAATGGAGACAATGAAAGTCAGAAGGTCCTGGTCAAGCATTATGAAGATATTAAGAGACCATGGATGCCAGCCCAGGCTGCTATACCCAGCAAAACTTTCAATCACCATAGATGGACAAAATAAGATATTTCATGACAAAACCAGATTTAACCAATACCTACCCACAAACCCAACCCTATACAAAATACTAAAAGGAGAACTCCAACCCAAGGAAGTTGGCTGCATCAACAAAAACACAGACAACTGATGATAACACAGAAGCAAATCCCCAAGAAAGGAAAAACACACAAAATAACATCACCAAAAATAAAAACTAAATTAACAAGAGATAGCAATCACTGGTCATTAATATCCCTTAATATAAATGGACTCAACTCACCTATAAAAAGGCACAGGCTAATAGATTGGATACGAAAACAGAATTCATCCTTTTGCTGCATACAAGAAACATATCTCAACCTCAAAGACAGACATGGCCTTAGAGTAAAGGATTGGAAAAAAGCTTTCCAAGCAAATGGAATAACCCCATGTATCTTATCAGATCACAATGGTTTAAAACTAGAAGTCAACAGCAATACTAATTCCAGAAAACCCACAAACACATGGAAATTAAACAATGCTCATCTGAAGCATCAGTGGGTCAAGGAAGAAATAAAGGGAGAAATTAAAGACTTCCTAATATTCAATTAAAATGATCACACAACATACCCAAATTTATGGAACACAATGAAAGCAGTGTTAAGAGGAAAGATCATAGGCTCTAAATGCCTACATAAAGAAGCTGGAAAAATCCCACACTAATGAATTAACAGAACATTTGAAAACTTTAGAACAAAAAGAAGCAAACTCACACAAGAAAACTAGATGTAATGAAGGAATAAAATTGAGAGTTGAAATCAACAAAATAGAAACAAAGAAAGTAATACAAAGAATCAGTGAGACAAAGATTGGTTCTTCGAGAAAATCAACAAAATAGACAAACCTTTATCCAAACTAAGCAAAAGGCAGAGAGAGAATATCCAAAATAACAAAATCAGAAATGAAAAGGGGGACATAACAACAGACATGAAGGAAATCCAGAGAATCATCAGGTCATATTTCAAAAACCTGTACTCCACAAAATTGGAAAACTTAAAGGAAATGGACAACTTTCTGGATAAATATCACTTACCAAAATTAAATCAAGACCAGATAAGCAAATTAAACAGACCAAAAACTGATGAAGAAATAGAAACATACATCAAAAATCTCCCAACAAGAAAAAGGCCTGGACCAGAAGGTTTCAGCTCAGAATTCTACAAGATTTTCAAAGAAGAACTAATACCAATACTCCTCAAAATGTTCCATACAATAGAAACAGAAGGAACATTGCCAAACTCTTTTTATGAGGCTACAATTTCCCTGATACCCAAACCACATAAAGACATTAGTAAGAAAAGAAAATTACAGACTAGTCTCAATCATGAACATTGATGCAAAACTGCTAATAAAATACAGGCAAATCAAATCCAAGAACACATCAGAACCATCATCCACCATGATCAAATTGGCTTCTTCCCAGAGATGCAAGGGTGGTTCAACATAACAAAAATCTGTCAATGTCACCCACCATATAAACAAATTGAAAAATAAAAACCACATAATCATCTCATTAGATGCTGAAAAAGTTTTCGACAAATACAACATCCTTTCAATTTTACAGGAGGAGCAGGCCTGCTTTTCGTCCAGGCCGCCGGGCTAGCTTAACCCGCAAAATAATCACACAGAAGTGTATTAATTAAATCACTGCCTGGCCCATTAGCTCTAGCCTCTTATTGGCTAACTCTCACATTTTGATTAACCCATTTCTATTAAATCTGTGTATCACCATGTGACTGTGGCTTACCAGCAAGATTCTAACCTACGTCCATCTCAGGCAGGAGATTCATGGCATCTGCCGGTCTGTCCTTCTTCCCAGCATTCAGTTCTGTCTACTTTGCCTACCTAATTTCTGCCCTATCAAAAGGCCAAGGCAGTTTCTTTATTCAACCAATGAAAGCAACACATAGACAGAAGGACCTCCTACACCATTTCCCCTTTTCTGTTTAAACAAAAAAGAAAGGCTTTCACTTTAACATAGTGAAAATACATATAACAAAACAGTTATCAAGCAAGAATTACAGTTACAATATTTAGATCTATTTTATCTTTTATCATAACAATGGAAAACTATAATTATCTATCTATTCTTCAACTCCATCAAAGACTCCAGAAGGATATAATACTACCTAAGTAAACAAGAAGCAAGCAACTTCCAAAACTCTAGAAATGACAGAGACATCTCACTGCCTGGACAGTCACCCAAAGTTATTTTGTACCATGGGGGCATCCATCTTCAGCTGACAGGCCCATAGTATCCAGCAGACTTTTTCATAAAGCAGGAAATTTTAAAGACAGTTCAGTCACTTTATTCTGTATCCTGCAGAATGTCTCACAGACTCTTTCATGAATCAGGAACCCCGAAGGATCATCTCACCTTTAAGCAAGTTCAGCAGTCCTCTCTCTGAAAGTTCTTTGTGTCCAGTTTATGCAACAGTCCAGGCAAGAGCAATTTCTTGCCTAAATGGCTAACAAACTCCATAAGGAGCCTCTTCGATGCCCATTTTTCTCTTGAAGTAGATTGGTGCTGCCAGGAGCAGATGTGTCTCATTGTCATGAAAAGCCAAAGTTATTAAAACATCTTAAATGCCATATTCTGTAGTCTTTGAAAGATATGAAGAATGCCTATCTAACTGAAATATATTTCTATATATCTAGAAAATCTAACTAACATGACTACAAGCTTCACTATTATCGATGATTATCCATTAACAACCTATATTTCCTAATTATACATTACATTTTTAAATGAACTACACAATCACAATACCTTATTCAAGATCAGAAATACATATATATTACAAAATTGACCTTAAATTTATATCACTAAAGCAAAATCCATACCAAAGCAAATTATTCATATCCCCCTTTAAATGTAAAAGAACATTTATAAACAATATTTGGGAATATGGGCACAGTTATTTCTCTCCAAACTGCTTCCTGCTGTATGGGTCACTGTTAATCAGGTCTTTCATGGTGTTTCCTGTGTGCCAGGTTCATCTCAGTCAGCAGTTGAGCAAAGTAAGTTTTTGAGGGTGTTAACAGCAACCTTTCAGGAGGGCATGGGCTATCATACCATATTGGTCTAGAAGCAATCCACAGGGTCTCATCCTCTGTGAAAACAAAAGAAGAACCTCTTTTCCAAAGCATCATATCCTTAGACACAAATTCTGAAGTCATAATACCTTTATAATATACATGCTGGTTTGGCTTAGCAGCCCACACAATGAAATGTCTCTCTGTACTTAGCTCCTTAACAGTCAAAAAATTTAAAGAAAACACATTAATATACACAATCCAGACTCTCTGTGAATTTTCCATTTTTACATGGCTTGTTTTTTTATTTCTTTAAATTTATAACTATCTGTACTCTGTCTCTTTAAAGACTTTACCCTCTTTTTTAAAGCATAAACTTTATTTTATGACTTTTTATACTCTTTTTTCTCTCTCTTCAAAGCATACGTACATTTATCTAACACTATGACCCATTTAGAGGTCTTTTATGTCTGAATCTGTCCTTATTACATTGTCTGTAATTTTCCACTGTCTTGAAGAACTTTTAAAATGCTAAGTTATTAAGAATCTAAGCTGCAACAATTCCAGGTCAAATACAGACACTACCTGCTTGCCCCACCCAGTGCAACATGGCAGAGCCACTTGTGCCTCTGAGCCGTGCACACTGCACCGCTAGCATGGCGAAGCTGCTTGTGCCTCTTAGTCACTTGTGCCTCTGAGCCACGGCACGCAATGTCCCCCTTTCAGGCACACCATAGCACTTTACTCACAAACCCCATCTAAATGCTCTGTCTCCTGCAAGAGACAGAGATCATGCCAGGAGCATAACACAGAAAGCTGCTATTTTCAAACTGTGTGGCTTTTTTTTTCACTACAGCTGAATCGGGAAAATCTCTCTTAAAGCAGCTGTGGCAAGCCACCAGCAAACAGCAAGAAGCTGTGTTAAACTCTGTATGCTTTTTGAAGCTCTCTCATATTTTACATGGAGTCAGTTTACCACAATGGAGCGCCATTTGTTACAGGAGAAGCGGGCCTGCTTTTTGTCCCAGCTGCCCAGCTAGCTTAACCTCCAAAATAATCACACAGAAATTGTAATTAAATCACTGACTGGCCCATTAGCTCTAGCCTCTTATTGGCTAACTCTCACATCTTGATTAATCCATTTCTAATAATCTGTATGTCACCATGAGGTTGTGGCTTACTGGGAAAGATTCAGCATGTCTGACCTGGCAGCTCCATGGTGTCTCTCTGTCACTGGTTTCTTCTCAGCATTCAGTTCTCTCTACTCTGCCTACCTAATTTCTGCCCTATCAAAAGGCCAAGGCAGTTTCTTTATTCAACCAATGAAAGCAACACATAGACAGAAGGACCTCCTACACCATTTCATGATAATGGTCTTGGAGAGAGCAAGGATAAACATAATAAAGGCAATATCAAACTAAATGGAAAGAAACCCACAGCGACCCAAATGAAATCAGGAACAAGACAAGGTTGTCCACTCTCTCCATATCTATTCAATATAGTTCTTGAGGTCCTAGCTAGAGCAATAAGACACCAAAAGGAGATCAAGGGGATACAAATTGGAAAAGAAGAAGTCAAACTCTCACTATATGCTGATGATATGATAGTTTACATAAGCGACCCCAAAAGTTCTACCAAGGAAATTCTACAACTCATAAATACTTTCAGTAATGTAGCAGGATACAAGAATAACTCAAAAATATCACTAGCCCTCCTTGACACAGATGATAAAGCTAAGAAAGAAATCAGAGAAACATCACCCTTCACAATAGCCACAAGTAGCATAAAATATCTTAGAGTAACTCTAACCGAAGAAGTGGAAGACTTGTATGATAAGAACTTCAAATCTTTGAAGAAAAAAATTGAAGAAGACACCAGAAAGTGGAAAGATCTCCCATGCTCTTGGGTAGGTATAATTAACATAGTAAAAATGGCAATCTTAAAGCAATCTACAGATTCAACACAATGCCCATCAAAATCCCAGCAAAATTTTTCACAGACCTCAAAAGAATGGTACTCAACTTCATACAGAAAAGCAAAAAAACCCAGGATAGCCAAAACAATCCTGTACAATTAAAGAACTTCTGGAGGCATCACAATCCCTGACTTCAAACTCTACTACAGAGCTACAGTACTGAAAACAGCCTGGTATTGGCATAAAAACAGACAGGAGGATCAATGGGACCCAATCAAAGACCTGAATATTAATCCACACACTTTCAAACACCTGATTTTTGACAAAGAAGCAAAAAAATATCAAATGGAAAAAAGAAAGCATATTTAACAAGTGGTGCTGGCATAACTGGATATCAACATGTAGAAGAATGAAAATAGACCCTTATCTATCACCATGCACAAAACTCAAGTCCAAATGGATCAGTGATCTCAACATAAAGCCAGCCATACTGAACCTTATAGAAGAGAAAGTGGGAAATACACTTGAATGCATTGGCACAGGAGACCACTTCCTAAATATAACTTCAGTATCACAGACACTGAGAGAAACAATTAATAAATGGGACCTCCTGAAACTGAAAAGCTTCTGTAAAGCAAAGGACATGATCAACAAGACAAAATGACAGCCTACAGAATGGGAAAAGATCTTTACCAACCTCACATCAGACGGAGGTCTGATCTCCAAAATAGACAAAGAACTTAAGAAATTGGTCATCAAAAGAACAAATAATCCAATTAAAAAAATGGAGTACAGACCTAAACAGAGAACTCTCAACAGAGGAATCTAAAATGGCTGAAAGACACTTAAGGAAATGCTCAACACCCTTAGTCAGCAGAGAAATGCAAATCAAAACAATTCTGGGATTCCATCTTACACCTGTAAGAATGGCCAAGATCAAAAACACTGATGACAACTTATGCTGGAGAGGTTATGGAGTAAAGGGAACACTCCTGCATTGCTGGTGGGAGTGCAAGCTGGTACAGTGCCTTTGGATATCAGTATGGCGATTTCTCAGAAAATTTGGAAACAACCTTCCTCAAGACCCAGCTATACCACTTTTGGGTATACATCCAAAGGATGCTCAATCGTGCCACAAGGACATGTGCTCAACTATGTTCATAGAAGCACTGTTTGTTATAGTTAGAACCTGGAAATAGCCTAAATGTCCCTCAACCAAAGACTGGATATGGAAAATGTGGTACATTTACACAATGGAGTACTACGCAGCAGAAAAAAATAATGACATCTTTAAATTTGTAGACAAATGGATGGAGCTAGAAAACATCATATTGAGTGAGGTAACCCAGACCCAGAAAAACAATTGTCACATGTACTCACTCATAAGTGGTTTTTAATCATAAAAGAAAGAAAACCAGCCTACAAATCACAATCCCAGAGTCCCTAGACAACAATGAGGACCCTAAGAGAGACATACATGGATCTAATCTACATGGGAAGTGGAAAAAGACAAGATCTCCTAAGTAAATTGGGATCATGGGGACAATGGGAAAGTGTTAAAGGGGAGTGGAGAGGAGAGGAATGGAGGGAAGCAGAGAAAAATGTATAGCTCAATAAAATCAACTTAAAAATTG
Source organism: Ondatra zibethicus (assembly GCA_004026605.1). Classification (NCBI taxonomy): domain Eukaryota; kingdom Metazoa; phylum Chordata; class Mammalia; order Rodentia; family Cricetidae; genus Ondatra; species Ondatra zibethicus. Next base: position 7,390 of record PVIU01019263.1, read on the forward strand.
ATATAACAAAAAAATGAGTATGTAATTCACTTCTAAGATTTCTAATTCTTTTCACTATCTGTTCTGGTTTCATTAAATTTTTCCCATAATGCTTTGCTTTACTTAATGGAAGTTATGCTTTCATGCTTTTCCCCCATCTCTGTGTATGCACACATGTGTGTGTACATGTTCATGTGTGTACATGTATCTGCCTGTGTATATGTGTGTCTGTGTATCTGTCTGTGTGTCCTCTTGTGTGTCTGTCTGTGTCTGTGACTGTGTGTTTGTGTGTAAGTCTGTATGTGTGTGTATCTGTGTGTGTGTCCACATGCACACACCTTGCTACACAGCCCTGTCTGGTCTGAAACTCACTGTTTAGAGCAGAGCAGGCTAGCCTTAAACTTGTTACCCTCCTGCCTCTGCTTCCTGCGTGCTGAATTATAGGTTATAGACCGCCATCACTCCTGGCAGCTCCCTTATATGTCTCATGCACATTTCAGCATATTTAAAGCTTTTCTCAGGTTATTCCATAAAATTAATTCCAATAGGAGTATTGTGGTTTAGGTAAACATTGTTCCCATAGGCTAACATATGTGAATGCTTAGCAACCAGAGAATGGAACTATTTGAAAGGAATGTAAGGACTATGCACTTTTGTTGGAGTGGGTGTGGTTTTGTTGGAGGAAGTGTGTCACTAGGGGTGGGCTTTAAGGTTTCAAAAGCCCATGCGAGACCCAAACCTAGTCAATCTCTCTCGTCTGTCTGTCTGTCTGTCTGTCTGTCCCTCTATCTCTCTGTCTCTCTCTCCCTGTAGATCAGGCTATAGCTCTCAGCTATTATATTAAAGTAAAATCATGGGTGCTGCCCTGCCCCCACCATGCTTCTCACCATGATAATGGACTAACCTTCTGAAACTCTAAGCCCCCAGCTTTCTTTTATGAGCATTGTTTTGGTCATGGTGTCTCTTCACAGCAATAGAACAGTGACTCAGACAAGGAGTAAATGCAAGTTCTTATATTTTTGTTGTTTGCTTTCTTGGCTTTGAATTTGGTTGAGAAGCTCATTTAGAAACTAGGCTTGAATATTCTCTCTCTCTCTCTCTCTCTCTCTCTCTCTCTCTCTCCCTCTCTCTCTCTCCCTTTAATACCCCCTGCCCCAGCTTCCCCTCTGTGTGCAGTGGGTTTGGATTTGCCTTCATTCTACACTTGGTTAGAGGAAGCGTCCATTCAGACTCCAACCTACTAGTGGTGCTTCCAAGGCCCCACTCCCAGTGACCCTGAAGACAGCACAGATTAGGCTCCCTTCCTGCTGGCCATAGGTGGTAGCTGTGTCCTCCCTGCCCAGTAAGTCCAGGGTTGGCTAATGCTACAGCCCTGGGCAGTAGTAATTCTCTGTCAGCCTCCTTTCATGAGCAGGAGAAGCCTGCCATTCCTGTGGCTTCAGGCAGCGAGTTTGGCTTCAGTCTCCCATCTGGGCAAGAAGCTCTTTGATTTTCATTTCCTTGGGATGAGCCAAACTCTGGTTAATATTGCCTGGTTCCAGCCCCAGAATCCCATAAGCTTGTGGCTTCCGCTTAGCTCACAGTTCTGTGTTTCTGTTCCAGATTTGAACTACAGGAGTGTTTATTTAAATTTTAGTCTTGATAAACTTCATCGTTGCTGCATGTTTGGAGTAAAGATATGTCAAAGAGCAAACTTTCAGGACTGTCTGGACTCCCTTAACGGATGGAAGCATCTACAATGCCTTCGCTTTTATCCTCAGCTTTCCTTTAGATGACAGCACAATCTAGAATATTATTTCATAAACAAGCAATTCTTTAATAAGCACATGATTACTGTTTAGAAAGAATAATGGCTCTCGGGCTGGGAGAACAGCTCAGTGGGAAAATGCTTGCCTAGTATGTGGGAGACCCTGGATTCCATCCCCAGCACTGAGGGAAAAAAAAGCAACAGTTCTTTAAATAATTTTGTTTTTCGTCTGCTTATCTAATTAGCTTACCAAATGTTCTAATTCAGTTGTTATGGTATTGAAAATATTAAACTCTTTACCTTCCGGCTAATCTTCACAGAATAGCACCTTTTTTAAAAAGAAAAATACTGAGGAAAATTTCTTAGTCCCTGAATCCCAGGATTTCCTAATGATTATTTTTTCCCATGTAAACAAGCCCAGAAATAAATGAAATGTGGTTTATTGCTTATACTTCCTGGAATGTCTGCAGCCATTGCAGAATTATAGCATCTCAGTGTTGGGAGACATTCTTCATATGACCACACTGAATCTTTTCTTCCCCTGTTGGTCTGCATCAAATTTGTGAAGGTTAGTCACTAATGGGCTAAGACTGTAGAGAATTCTGTGGCAAAGGTAAAATCCCACTTCAAAGGAAGCTTAGACCCCCAGCTGGCCCCTTTGAAGAGACCTTATACCCATGAAAAATCTTTTGAAACTTTCTGATGGAACCTGATAGAGTAAGAAGGCCAGTGCCCCCTCCTCATCACAAATGGAGCTGTGCCACACATGGCATGCTGGGGCATGTTCAAGAAACAGCCGTCGAAAAGAACAAGGGGGACTGGAGGGATGGTTCCGAGGTCAAAAGGACTTGATGCTCTTGCAGAGAACCCAGGCTCTGTTCCCAGCACCCACATCGTCGCTCACAACCATCTTTCCTCCAGCTCCAGGGGATCTAATGCCCTCTTCTGACCTACTACGGTATCAGGCATCCATGTGGTACACATACATACATGCAGATGAAATATTCATACACTAAATAAAATAAATAAACCCAAATTTTTAAAAGAAAACCAGAAACAACCAAAAGCTTGGGGAAAAATTTGCCAATTTCCATGATGTAAATACTGGCACCATGGCTGAATTCAAGTTATCAGCTTGTTGTTACTAATTACAGAATTGGGAAGAGGTGCCCACAGTCAGTCCTCTGGGCCGGTAAGAGTCAGTTTCAACACATGAAATAGCTACAATACAAAATCCAGTTCTCTCCAGACCACCACTTAACCTCTCAGAGGGATGAGTGGAGTGATGCCCCCCACTCTTCATGTCACCATGCTGTCCTAATTTATCCTAGGCTTGGCTAATGTAAAACACATTGCCAGGCCTTTCTCCTTATCTCTGCCTCCACATGTGTCTCCAAAGAGATGCTCTGCACTCTCTCTGAAGCCCATTTCTCTTCTCTCCCCACACTTTGCATTGTACGATCTCACCCAGTCCTGTAGCCTTCAACATTGTCAAGCACTGTTAACGAATACATATTTATCTGAGTTCCAGGCTGATGTAAGCCAACTGGCTGCTCAAATATCTCAACAACTGGTATTTAAATTATCTGAAGCAGAAGTCTTACTCCCACTCATCCCATCTTTGTCTAAACAGAATCCCCTTCTGGCTGCTCATTTGCTAAAGTCCCAGACCTACCAGGGATCCTTTTGTAAAGTTCCACTCCCATAACAGCCATTATGAAATACTATTGAATCCCCTCTCAACAGGCTCCTCAGCTCTCTCTGCAGCTGCCCCCCACATCACCTCTCCAACGGAACACTGCCACTCAGCTCCCAAGCCCCGTCCCAACCTCTTCTGCCCTCCTTCCTGTGTCTTCTCCCCACCCCCCACCAGCTAGAGAGACTTCAGAGAACTGCTTAAGCCTTCCTTAGCTTCTCATTGCAGTGATTCATTCATTCATTCACTCACTCACATCGATAGTCTGGAACCCAGAGTCTCACACACAGTAAGCAAGCACTCTAACACTTGGCTTCTCTCCAGTCTCTACTGAAAAGTTCATTTTCTTACCCTTTTTTGGGGGGGGGGGCGGAGGTAGTGACTCACCTTGTAGCTTTGACTGGCCTAGAACTCATTTTGTAGCCCAGGGTGGGCTTGAACTCACAGAGTTCCACCTGCCTCTGCCTCCCAAGTACTGGGACTAAAGGCGTGCGCCACCACATCTGGCTTATTTCAATTTTTCAGCTTCACCTCCTGTCGTTTCTCTGTCTACAGCACTATAATCAGTTGAAGTGTTTCCTGTCTTAACACATAAAATTCTTGTCTTTACTTACACACTGAAATGCTACCACTTCCTCATCAGCTTCTACCTAAAACCCATCATCTGGGGGCTAGAGAGACGGGCCATTCATTAAGAGCACTGGCCAACAGCCTTCCTCAAGACGCAGTAATACCACTTTTGGGTATATATCCAAAGGATGCTCAATCGTGCCACAAGGACATGTGCTCAACTATGTTCACAGCAGCTTTGTTTGTCATAGCCAGAAACTGGAAACAACCTAAATGCCTCTTGATAGAAGAATGGATAAAAGTGTGGTACATTTACACAATGGAGTATTACACAGCAGAAAAAAATAACGACAGCTTGAATTTTGCAGGAAAATGGCTGGAACTAGAAAACATTATTTTGAGTGGGTAACCCAGACACAGAAAGACAATTATCACATGTACTCGCTCATAGGTGGTTTATAAACATAAAGCAAAGAAAACCAGCCTACAAACCACAGTCCCAGAGAACTTAGACAACAATACAGACACTAAGAGAGACTTACATAGATCTAATCTACATGGGAAGTAGAAAGTATAAAAAGACAAGATCTCCTGAGTAAATTGGGAGCATGGGGACCTTGGAGGAGGGTTGAAGGAGGGGGGGAGGAGAGGCAGGGAGGGGAATAGAGAAAAATATAGAGCTCAATAAATATCATGGGAAAAAGAAAAAAAAGAGCACTGGCCACTCCTGCATAGGACCTGGATTCCATTCCCAGCACATGTGACCCCTCACAACTATTTTTAACTCCAATTTCAGGAACTCTGGTGACCTCTTCTGGCCTCCTCAAGAACTGCATATTCATGGTGCACGTACTTTTCTGCCGACAAGATAATCATACGCACAAAATTAGAATAAATCAATCTTCAAAAGCAAAAGAACACCCTCACCATTTGCTTCCAACTTATCTTTTTGGTTTTGGCTCTTGGGTTTTTCTCAGTGATCAAAACCTGGTCCTTTCTCATGGTTTCCAACAGTGTGGATGGAAATTCATTTCCCTCACAGTTTTCATATGATTTGCAGTCCTAAGCACTGAACGGTTTGTGTATTTCATGTCTGTGCCCCCCCCAGTCAGCTGTGAGCATGGTGAGTACCAGGACTGTGTCTGGTATGCTAAGTGTAAGGCAAGGTCACAGTAAGTGCTCAGTGGCAAGGTCACGCGTTAGACAGTAAAAGGGACAAACAAGTGAAATGGGTAAAGCATCAGGTTTAGGTTGTATAAGTTAAACATAAATAGAGTTAGAGTTAGATTTTATGATACTGTCATGGGGGCAGGAGGGAACAATTACAGTCCCTTTGATGACAGGACTCTTCAATGTGAAGTTGGCTTGTTCTTTCCTAGAAAGCAAATTAAGAAGAAGAAAAGGTACCCCAACGATGATTACACTCAAAACAAAGGATCAAGGAATGCTACCACAACACAGATTTAATTCATCAAGTGGGCCCCAGAGACCCTAATAATTATGTTTTACAGCACACAAAGAAAGTTTTAATATGATTTTATGAGATCAACAGACACATTATGAGTGTGAGAGCACCCTAGAAGAGCTATCAGTTGTTAACTTAGACAAATGCATGAACACAAAAAACTATAGATAACACAGTATAGCTCTGACTTTATGATGAGCAGGACCTAGGAGCCACTTCTGGCCATTTCTGCTCTTTTGACAGTGGCTCAGTATCTCCATGACACTGTTCCAGGTCGCACACTCTCATTGTTTATATTCATTGCACAGAACTCTGTGTCTCAGTCCACCACAGCTCCTCTAAGCAGCCTGGACATGCACACTGGTTCTTGGTGATGCTTATTCCCAGGTCCTTCTGGATAATTCTCCCTCCCACTGAAGCACGGAGATCTGCTTTACTAAAAGCTTTCGGTATTTGCCTCTTTCCTGGGAATACCTTTCCTAGTTTAGCTTCTTCTGTGTTACATGGTACTGAGATAGACTCCCAGGTTTTGTAAAAAAAGAATGCCTTCTGTTTCCAGGAGTAATCTGTTGGGGAATATTATTATAAGGTGTGTTGTTTTTGTTTATGCTGCATTTGTTTAACTCTGTGAAGCTGTGATTCTTTGCCTGTCTAAAACACCTGATGGTCTAATAAAGAGCTGAATGGCCAATAGCAAAGCAGGAGCAAGGATAGGCGGGACTGGCAGGCAGAGTATAAATAGAAGGAGAAACGAGGAAGAGGAGGAGCAAGAGAACAAAAAGAGGAAGACATCAGGGCCCAGCCACCCGGCTACACAGCCAGCCACGGAGAAAGAAGTAAAGAAAGGTATACAGAAATAGAGAAAGATTAAAGCCTTAAAGGCAAAAGATAGTCGGGATAATTTAAGAGAAGACAAGCTAGCAAGAAACAAGCCAATCTAAGGCTGGGCATTCATAACTAAGAATAAGCCTCTACGTGTGATTTTTTGGGGAGCAGGGTGGTGGACCCCCCAAAAAGCCAAAAGAGTAAAAATCAGTAACCATCATTGATTTGTTAAGTGTGTGACATATGAGAGATGACATGAAATAGACCTTACAGTGCATTGTATATCTGTCACTCACTGACAAGAATGGGATTAGGATGAATAGCACTTCCCTGCTCCGTGGTTTGGGATATGTTGTAAATTAGAATAACTTGTGGTAAGACGATTTAAGTTCTAATCTGCCCTAGAGAGTGTTAATGATGTCACTAAAGTATCCCACATCTGGCCCCTGTGCCCAGGGAGAACTCGTGCCCATGGGTCACTGTGTGCCTTTGGGCTTCAATGCCTTCAAAAACTTTGATTTTGTGGACCAGATTTACAGAGTTTTGAAGGACAACATGGAAATTACAAGTTCTAATTCGGAGTCTAATCCAATTTGCTGGGAGGCCTTCCACAAATCACCTCTGGTCATTCCTTCACGTTGGCCTGTTGTGAGCAGAGGCCAGCCAGTGCACCAAAGGAGAGAACCTGAGGTCTCACTGTCCAGTCGCGGCTGACGACCTGCAGCAAGAAGAGACTCAAAGCGCGTACGCAGTCCTACCGGAGGCTTGCTTTTTATAAAGAGAGAGAACACTGTTCCAAGCTACAGTCTTCCAGGCTTTTCTTCCCAGCCAAACCTGATGGCAAGAGCCAGAATAATTAAAAAAAAAAAATTCCAGAAAGCAGATTTTGGCCTTTAAAACCTTCATAGAATGAGGTTCAAGCCTTTTTTGTTCTAAATTTTGTTTTCTGTTGTTTTAGAGACCATCTTCATTTCTCCTGTCATGGAATATGTCACAGGCTTTGCTTGCTTTTCGTTTTCAGGTCACAGTAAGTAATTTTTTTCAGTCAGATGTTAGGAACAGTTCTACCTCTTGAGATTCTCTTTCTTTCTTAACTTAAAATTCTTTGTTGGAGCTGAAGTCTGACTCTATTTTAAGAGATGTTCTTCTGATGTGATCATTAAATCACTCAGAGAAGGGGGTGCAGTCCAATTCTGACTGCTTGGAGAAAATTTAACACATGCCAAGTGGAAAGGTTTTGGTTTTAATTACCACCCCTGGACAAACAGCCCATGTGGCCAAAGCTCTGCCACCCAGAGACATTAGCGGGCCCTGCTCTGTCTGGGAAAGTTTTATGAACCAAAAACAAAACAAAAAACCACGGCGCGAATTCTAGTTTGAGAGGAATGTCCAAGAAAATTGCCCTCCTTCTCCTCTCAACGCAACATGTCATTACAGCAAGATGGAAGCCCGGGCATTCCAGTGCGATTTCCTCATGAGGCTGCAATCCTGAAAGTGTGGCAGTGAGGTAAGGGGCGAAGTCAAAGCGCCAGCCTCCCTTTAGGGCCACAGACCTTGTTCTAAAATGGATATTCCTTTGGGATCCTTGGTGTTAGTTTGTGGGGGTCGTGGAATCAATGGGACTCTGTCTGCCTAAGAACTCTTAAGTCCTGGCAATTAGGAACCAACTGGTTCACCTGGTAGCCAAAGAAGCTGCCTATGTTTTAAAGGTTAGGAGTTCAAATCCTGAGGGCTTGCTCCTGGATTTAAGTATGCACACATCTTAGTTGAAGAAGCCATAACACTGCACAGTGGAATCTGGCTTACCAACAACTAAGTTCTAACTATGATTAATTAAACAAATGCTGCCTGTGGAATTCTTTACCTCGGAGTTTCTGGACAAAGGGCCCACATTCCAGAAGGCACCGGAAAGTTCCTTTCCACACTTCCTGCTTCCTGCACAGCACATAGCCTTGACTTTCATCACCTAGATGCAGTCTGCATTTCCAGTCTCTAAACTCTGACACACCAGCAGCCCCAGGCCTTGTCCCACTTCAGTTTCTCATCTCCTGATTGGTCCAGGAAGTAATAATTTGCAGATTTGAAAGTATGAGAAACAGGCATCACAGGCAGAAAATACAACCTGTGTTAGAGCACGTGATTTTGGCAGCCCAATATATATAATACCTTGTTTTTATGGTATTTTACTATTCAGAAGGCATTTTATATAGATGGTCTCCTATCATCATCATAGTCATTGGATAAGGAAATATTGTACCCAGTCCACAGACAGGAAAAATGAGACAGGGGAATGAGGAAAGGCCAATCAGTAAATATTAAGCCAGACAATAAGTAAGCTCAGGTGTGCCATTACATTCCAAGGTCACCACAGATAGTGACAATATTCCATATTTCAAAGGAGGCAGGAGATGTGGGAGTGATACCTCAGATGTGTAATCTCCGCACTTGGGGAGCTGAGGCAGGAGAATTGTTGTTAGTTCGAAGCCAGGGTGGGTTACAGAGTGAGACTCAGTCTTAATAACATTTAACAACAACAAAAAGGTAAAGAAAATATATTGTATATTTTTCTAACAAGAAAATGAGAAATGAGAAAAATGGTTACTCTCACTGGTACATTATATAATACACACACACGTCAACACATCACAGGAATATGCACAATGTTATGTATCAAGTTTTATAATTTTAAACAAAAATAGGGATCAGGAATGTAGTTCAATTGGTAGAGTACTTGCCTAGCAAGCAGGAAGCCCTGGGTTTGATCTGTAGCACATCACGAACCAGACATGGTGGTGCACACCCATAGCACAGCACTGGGGAGGTCAAGGCAAAAAGATCAGAGGTTCAGTGTTATCCTTGGATATCTAGTGAGCTCAAGGCCAGACTAGGCCGCATGAGACTTTGTCTCAAAAAAATGAAAAGTTTTAAGAAAGTAAAAATAAATTTCTAAAAAAAGAAAAGGTGAAGTTCAGAGAGGTTAATGAACTTCTTTAAATTGACTGGGGTGCAGCATGGGGAGTGAGCACTTGCCTGGCACGGACAAGACTCTATACGCCATCCCCAGAATTGCCAAAGCATGAAACTAAACTAAAACACCCATAAAATTTCTCAAAATCACATAGCTAATTGGTGTCAAAGATAGTTCTTGAACTTGGGCTTTACCACTTCTTAAGATTTCAACAGCGCCGGGTGGTAGTGGTACACGCCTTTAATCCCAGCACTCAGGAGGCAGAGGCAGGCAGAAATCTGTGAGTTCGAGGCCAGCCTGGTCTACTAGAATTAGTTCCAGGACAGGCTCCAAAGCCACAGAGAAACCCTGTCTCGAAAAACAAACAAACAAACAAAAAAAAGATTTCAACAGCACAGAACTGCTCTTTTTGTTTATTTAATTTATTTATGGGGAGAGGGCTGTTGATCAAATCTAGGATCGCACACATCCTAGGCAAGCATTGTTCCAATGAGCTGCATCCCTGCCTTAGAATCACTTCTAGTACATAAATAAAGCCCACCAAATTTGAATAGCGTCATAGTGCTTTTGTATCCCAGTTTCTGCCCTGGATCCTACTTTGTGGAGCTGTATTTACAATGCCCCTGCTGTCTTGGAAAGAAAGAAAAGAGAGGAAAGACAGGATACTGACTATCCCTGTTAACTCAACAACACACTGCTGAAAATGAGTTCATTAAGTTATCTTGTACTCAGGTCCTTCCTATACATCCACAAATGAAGGAAACAATGAGCCCTCCATGCCCTCTGGCTCCAAGGATGCCTGAAGTTAGAAATAACCCAGCACCTGGGACCTGGAGTTGCCACTACAGGAAGTCCTGTCTTTTAAATTAAGACTCCAGACATTTCCTTTCCAGTGACTCTTATTACCAATGGGGCTTTGGACAGATCACTCCCATGAAAGGTTTCCCTAAATGTGTGAGATGAAGACAATAGTGTTGCCTGCTCCCTACCTACCCGACAAAAGTGAAGGGCAAAGCAATATGATAATGTCTATCACATGCTTTGAATGCGTAGAAAGACAGGGTTTAGGAGCAAGGGTGTAATTATATTGAGTCACCAGCAGTATCATCATCTGTAGTTTACATATGTGGCTGTTGCCTAAGATGCTGCTGAATGTGTGGCTAGCATGTTTGATATTTTAAGGACATGACCATGCTAGAGAAATTAGCAGAAGAGTCTACATTAAGAAAGGCAAATACCCTTTTCTTTTAAAGTTCTATACAACCAAAATTTATTTTAGGCTATCTGTTCCAGCTCAGCTTGCAATGGGTACCACACCCTAGCTTCACAAAGTCCTCCCTTCATTTCTTTGTCAGGTGATGCCTCCTATAGTTGTGTCAGAATGCCATGGTGGGAGGATGCCCTACAGAAGGAAGAAAATGTGTCTTCAAGCAATGATCAAAATTTGGAAACCAAAATGGCCATGACTTTTATGGCCATGATTCTAGAAACCCTCAGGCTGTAGAATCTGTACCCCAGCAATGTTCTGACCTATGTCTAAGAAAGCTGAGCCAGGCCATCCTCTGATAACCCACCATTGGAACTACCTTAAAAGAATTCTCAAACTTAAAACCATAGTCTATAACCAAATCGATCATCTTTTGGTATGTCAGGAACTCTGAGTGCTGAGGCCATGAGCACTAAATTGTTATTTCCAGAGCTGGGGATATGGTTTAGCTGGTAAAGTGTTTGTAGCACAAGCATGAAGACTCAGGTTCAAATCCCCAATGCCCATGTGGAAAGCAGGAGTGTAGTGACTCGCACAAGTCTGAGCAGAAGCAAGAGGGCCCCGGGGGTTTGCTGACCAGATGGTTTAACTGAATCAGGGAGCTCTGGGCTCAGGGAGAGGTCCTAACTCAAAATTAATTAATTAATTAATTAAAAGATAGAGAACTAGGGAGATGAATCATAAGATGAAGGTGCCTGTCCCCAAGCCTAAAAGCATCAATTTGGTCTCTAGGATCCATGTGGCATAAAAAGAGAAAATTAACTCCTGTGAGTTGTCCTCTGACCTCCACACAGGACCATAGCTACCATATATGACCATTCCTACCCCTGTGCATAAATAAATAAATAAATATAATTTTTAAAAATGGCATGCACAGGCAAGAATGTGGTCCCCTACACCAGGATGAAGATGCTGATGGGAACAGGTGAGAATGTGGTCCCCTACACTAAGGATAAAGATGCTGACAGGAACAGGTGAGAATATGGTCCCCTACACCAAGGATGAAGATGCTGATGGGCACAGGTGAGAATGTGGTCCCCTATACCAAAGATGAAGATGCTGACAGGCACAGGTGATAATGTGGTCCCCTACATCAAAGATGAAGATGCTGACGGTCACAGGTGAGAATGTCATCCCCTACACCAAGGATGAATATGCTGACAGGCACAGGTGAGAATGTTGTCCCCTACACCAAGGATGAAGATGCTGATGGGCACAGGTGAGAATGTGGTCCCCTACACCAAGGATGAAGGTACTCAGGCTTTCCTTGATTTCTCTCACCTTTAAAAATAATAATAATAAAGGTGTCGCCGCTCACTACAGGTCCCATCTCACTGTGTGGAAATCTATGTTACCACAAAGTACTTTTTTGCACTCTTCTGTACATGTGCTGGCCTAGAGTCGAGGACTAAACAACACAACAGAAATATTCCCTTGGCATCAGGCACTGTGGTACACGTCTGTACTCTGGAGGCTGAGGCAGAAGATTGCAAGATGGAAGCCTGCCTTGGCTACATAGCGAGATCCTTCAAAAAAAGGGGGGGGAGCATAGAAGGGGAAAAAAGGAGTTCTTAGGTTCCTGTCATGAGATGCACTCTTTTCATTTCATCTCAACAATTTTCTTGACAGAGTCATGACCAACCTCTGTACTAGTTCCTATAGCTGCTGTAACAAGCAGTTAAAAACAAATTTGTTCTCTCAAGCATTCGAAGATCTAAAACCACTTTCCTTTCACTAGGCCAAGAACAAGGTGCCAACAGGTAGCATCCTTGGCCACTTTGCAGCTCCCGATACTCACGGCCATCCTCAGCCTGTGGCCACATTCATACAATGTTTCCCTGATCATTGTCTTGTCATCTTCTGTTTGAGTCACACAAGACTGTTGTAGGGAGAGCAGGGTCCTTTGTTTGTCCCGACCGCCTGGCTAGCTTACACCAGAAATAATCACACAAAAACTATATTCATTAAATTACTGCTTGGCTCATTATCTCTAGCTTCTTATTGGCTAACTCTCACATCTTGATTTAACCCATTTCTACTAATCTGTGTTCACCACGAGGTCGTGGCTTACTGGGAAAGATGCAGCATGTCTGACCTGGCAGCTCCATGGCAACTCTCTGACTCTGCTTTCTTCCTCCCAGCATTCAGTTCTGTCTTCTCCACCTACCTAAGTTCTGCCCTATCAGGCCAAGCAGTTTCTTTATTGATTAACCAATGAAAGCAACACACAGACAGAAGAACCTCCCATGCCATTTCCCCTTTTCTGTTTAAACAAAAAGGAAGGCTTTAACTTTAACATATTTTATTTTTTATCATAGCAAAGGAAAACTATAACTATTTATCTATTCTTTAACTCTATCAAAGACTTTAGAAGGATATAATATTACCTAAGTAAACAGGAAGTGCAAAGCAAATTCTAAAACTCTAAAATTGACAGAGACATCTCACTGCCTGGACAGTCACCCAAAGTTCTTCTGTACCGTTGGGGCATCCATCTTCAGCCTACAGTCCCATAGTATCCAGCAGACTTTTCCATGAAGCAGGAAATTTTAAAGACAATTTAGTCACTTTCTTCTGTGTCATGCAGAATGTCTCGCAGACTCTTTCATGAAGCAGGAACCCTGAAGGACCGTCTCATCTTTAGGCAAGTTCAGCAGTCATCTCTCTGTGGGTATTGCATGTCCAGTGAAGCAGTCCAGGCAAGAGTAGTTTCTTGCCCAAAATAAGGAGCCTCTTCTATGCCCATCTTCCTCTTGAAGTAGATTGGTGCTGCCAGGAGCCAAGCCATGTGGCTAGTATATACTGGAATAATGGGCTACTATAAGTTACAAGAGTTAACAAGAAGCCTGAGCTAATGGGCCAATCAGTTTATAACTTATGGAGATCTCTGTAATTTTCTTTGGGATTTACCAGCTGTGGGAACTAGGCAGGACATAAACCCCAACAAGCAGGCCCTCATGTTACACAAGACTGCTATGAATTGTAGTGTAGACATCTGATAATCAAGAGATCTGATATGTGACCCCGCCATGGGTCTCGACCCACAGGTTGAGAACCACTACTCTAGATGAATGAGACTGCATTGAGGGACTTGGACTGCAAAAGGTAAACTTCTCATCCCGCAATTTGTGAGCTTTCTCGAGAACACATGCCCTTTACTCATGGACTAGCCACGACAAAAGTTGTGATGATGACTCTAAAAATTATTGTCTGCTGTACCTACCAGCCGTGCCCACTGTGCCAGACAGAAAAGTCCCCTCCACATTGTTCCCACCCTAATGCTTCAGAGATTTCCTTACAAAGATACAAAGTTCTGGAGAGGCACCACGCAGCTCACCCCATCTTCCTAGGAATCACTAGGCCCCTATTGCAGGAGGTCCCTTGAGTCCTTAGTGGTTTTTTTAGTTATAGCCCGGGCATTCTGTCACACTAGTCACTGAACTTTGTCTACTCAATGAAATCAGCTGCAGTGGGGATTGAGGCCCAGGTAGCCGGTTTCCTGCACTCAGCCACACTACAGTTCAAAGCCTTCTGCCTTGCTTAGACCCCAGCTTCTGCTTCTAACTTGTGTTCCTAGTAAAAACAAGATCCCATGTCAACCCTGTAGGAATATGTCCATCTCAAAGACGTAGACTTGATTTGGTTTCTTGTTTTTTTCTTGTTTTTTAATTTTATATTCATTGGTGTTTTGCCTGCATGTATATCTGTGTGAGGGTGCTGGATCCCCTGGAACTAGAGTAACAGATAGTTGTAAGCTGCCATGTGGGTACTGGGACTTGAACCCAGATCCTCTGGAAGAGCAGCCAGTGCTCTTAACCACTGAGCCATCTCTCCAGCCCCGATTTGATTTCACGTTTTCCTTTCTGGGAAGCCTATTCCTGGTCCCTAACTGAAGAATCTAATTACCTAGGCTCAGAATCATTTTCCTGCTGGGTGTGATGTTGCACTCAGGAGGCTGAGACAAGAGGATGGTGCCATGAAGGCCAGCCTGGGCTACATTGTGAACCTATGGAATGAGGGCACGGGGGGGGAACCCCTCTTCTATGAATATACTTCTGTGATATGATGATCCTCAAAAGGCCCAAAGCAACCATGAAAACTGCATATTTACTGACATTGGGAAAGCAGACCACTAGTTTTAAAAAAATTATTATAATCCAGAGATTACATAAAGCCAGTATCCCAAAGCTCTCAAATTATACCTCCCCTGATGTGAACAGATCCCAATCCAGTCCAAAACAGTGGGATTTTTCTCATGCAATACTCACTCCCAGTTCCACACCTAAGATTCCACTCTCATGTAGCCAACCCACTGGTTTCCAGTAGCACAGGCTAGGTTTGCGTCTATATTTGGCACCCATGAATCCAGTCAGGACCACAGTAATACCAAGTTTGTCCTTGAACTTCATGTTTTTGGTCTCTGGACTCCACCTCAGTGTTTGGACATTTACAAGCAAAAGATATGTTCCCAAAGAAGGAAGTCAATAAAAAGATCCATGTTTACATTGTCCATGCCTTTCCCATTCCCTGCACTTACAGGCCCTTCACTACAGTAGTACCAATCTATTTATTTGGCTTCTCTAAACTGTGCCTTCATTAAAGGAAGAAAAAAAAGTCCTCCAAGCACTCTGCCACTCCTTCGTCTCCCTGGTCAGCCATCCGTGTGGCTGACAAACTGGCCCTCTAGTTGTTCTGAACAAAAAAGCAATTCTTAGTTTATAATTCAGTATGATTTTCATTAAGTGAGGTCAGTTCTTCCAAAGAGGGCATTTTCAACCACGTATAAATGGAGTCTTTTCTACTAGGGATGGCGGTTGAAGAGGAGCCACACTGTCACTTTCCGGAGGAGGTTTCACTGCTGAACACAGTTGGTCTGCTCTGAGTCCTGCCTTCCCAAGCTCTTGAATAGCTGACGTGATGAATTCACATGTTGGTGAATCCAAGGCAACATAAGCACAACTAACACATATCGTAGTAAACAGAGGTGTGTTACCCATAGCAGGCAAGGAACGTGTGGGAGAGGGCCTTAAGTATTCATATAGGGATTTGTCTGTTCCATTCCCAGGCATGCTCAGTCTACAGTCACAGAGATTAAAGTGATGGACAAGAATGCTTCTGGATATGCTCAGTTCACACCTTGAAGTTTAGCTGAAAATAAGGGAAAGGCTACTTTGAAAGTGCATTAACACAGGCGTCTGCCTTTGAAGGTGCCTGCCTTGCCATATACTGCTCTTTAAGTGATACCTAAACCACAAGTGCCACTCCAGGTACGTGTGTGTGTGTGTGTGTGTGTGTGTGTGTGTGTGTGTGTGTGTGTGTGTGATTATATATATATTATATATATATCCTACATATTCTTGTAATAGTTTGTGAAATAATATATAATGTACATAAAAATCATATATATATACCCTATATATATATACTTATGATAAAGTTTTTTTAGGTTCAGAAATAAATACTAATAATATCTAATACTGAAACAGAATATAATGATACATTATAATAAAGTTTACTTAGAATATATAACCTGTTTTTTTCTAGGATTTTCCATTTTTTATTTTTGGATTGTGGTTGACCACAAGTCACTGAAACTGTGGTCACTGAGAAACTGCTGTACATAAATATGCACACTGGTCATTCTCGGCCACCCAGTCTTTAAATGTCCTTCTTCTTTGCAAGGAAGACCCAGAAAAGGAGAGGTAGGACTCCATTACCACTTTAGAAGGCAAAGTGGGCACAGAGCTTTTCTCTTGCCCAGCAACTCAGAAACCGGCACACCACTGGTGTCCAGTTGGTCAGAGGCCTTTCTGGGATACAATGGCCCTAGGGAGGCAGAAGTCATCTGTGGTGGCTGTGTCAGAGGAACTCTGTGTCAGGCAGCTCTGTGATGAATATACAGGGTTCCAGGGACCAGCAACATGACAGCCAAGGTCCAGCAGTGACAGCCCTGGGGGAAGTATCTCCATGATTTTTTTTCCTGATCATTTATTGCCTTTTTCTTTAAAAATGAAAATTAAGACATTTATTGTGTATGCATGTGTGAAGGTCAGAGGACAACTTATAGGAAGTGGTTATCTCCTTCCACCGCGAGGATTCCAGAAATCAGCATGGGTTGTCAGACACAGCGACAAGTGCCTTTACCCACTGAACCATCTTGGAAAGCCCTAGTTATTCACTTGTATCACCTGGTTCCCTGGCTTTCCCATGGATTCTGAGAGCAAAGTAACATATCTCCAGGAAACCCATTTCCCACTTGAGATTTACACAGTTGCTACCAAAAATTCCAAGCGATGTCAGGTGGTGTTGACTCACGCCTTTAATCCCAGCACTCAAGAGGCAGAGGCATGTGGATCTCTATGAGTTTGAGGTCAGCCTGGTCTACAGAGCAAGTTCCAGGACAGTCAAGACTACAGAGAAACCCTGTTTTTAAAAACTGAATAATATCCTTGTTAGTATAGTGGTGAAAAAGAAAAAAAATAAAAATAAAAACTGAATAATAATAGTAAGGATAATTCCAATTGATATCCAAGAATGGATACCCTGGAAGCAAGTCTCCTTTGCTGTTATACTAGACCTTTGAAAAGAGGCCAGAGTGTCTGCATCTCATAGACCAATATCACAGATTCACACCAGAGAAAACTGAGAATATATTGCTGCTTGTTCCTGCAGCCTGTCTTGTCTTGGGAAATGTTGCTGTATAATGGGTCTGTTCTCATTTAGGTAGAAAATCCAATTAATTTAATAGACACTGTTCTCACAGACTAAAGGTAATCAGCTTAACGTGGTCCAGTATCACTCAAGTACCTCCCCACAATGACATGACAGTTATGACTTTTTTTAAGGGAGACAAATAAGGATAAATGAGAAAAATAGTTGAAGAAGCAGCAGCATCAGGACCACGAGAAGACCCTCAAGGGACCAAAACACTTCCAGGAGAAACCCCTCTCCTGCCCCCGCTAGGCAGTTTTTCATTGCTATAACAAATGTTTGAAATCAATACATTTTCTGAAAAACAAAAAGGAAAAAATGGCTTTTTGTCTGCAAGGTCCTTGGAGCCAGGCAAGAGGTCCCTGCTCCTGTGCTGAGAGGATCCAGACAGGTGTATGAGTGGCCACGCAGCCAGACGGTCCTGGGGAACTGAGTACAGGCCCCCCCCTCCAACTCCCCCAAGCTTTTCTGGCCATCCAGTGGGGTGTTTCCCAGCTACTGGCTCTCTTTAGCACATTTCAGCCTGCCCCAAGCAATCCTTTTCATCTGTGAGGTACTTGGATCCCCCAACTCAGCCTGCTTTAGGGCAGAGGATTCTGAGAGCCAGCTCCACTGCTGAGGACACCTAGAATGCAGACCAAGAAAAACTCCCAAGTACACAGTCAGCCACAGCAAAGATTGGACCAAGACGCTAAGACTCTACTGGCCTCATTTGTAGGAAGAGATGGGCAGGCGCCAATGCAAGAATTCCTCCAACAACCTGAAAAGCAACATAATAACACCAGCATCCAGCGAACACACAACAGGAAGACTTGAACACCCTAACCCAGAAGAAGTAGAAGAAATCGACTTTAAACGTAACCTTAAGAAAATGATTGAGACCCTTAAACAGGAAGTGAAAAACTCCCTTAAAGAAATGGAAGAGAAGACAAACAAAAAGTTAGAAGAAATTAATAATCCCTCAAAGATACCCAAGAAAACCAAGAAAAGACAATCAAACAGGTAAAGGACACAGTTTAAGGCTTGAAAACTGAAATGGAGGTAATGAAGAAAATACAAACTGAGTGATGGCTGGATATGGAAAATCTGGGTAAACAAACAGGAACTACAGAGACAAGTATAACCAACAGAATTCAAGAGATAGAAGTAAGCATCTCAGGCGCTGAGGATACAATAGAGAAAATAGACTCATTAATCAAAGAAAACAGCAAATCCAACAAATACTTAACACAAAACATCCAGGAAATCTGGGAAACCATGAAAAGACCAAACCTAAGAATAATAGGGGTAGAAGGAGAATTCCTGCTCAAAGGCCCAGAAAATATATTCAACAAAATTAGAGATGAAAATTTTCCCAACCTAAAGAAGGATATTCCTATAGTAGCCCAGGCTACTATACTCAGCAAAGCTTTCTTTCACCATCAATGGAGAAAACAAGATATTCCAGGACAAAAACAGACTTAAACAGTACGTATCCACAAACCCAGCCATACAGAAAGTAATAGAAGGAAAATCTCAACCCAAGGAAGCCAACAACAGCCACAATAGCACAGATATCTGACAACCCTCCACCAGCACAACTCAAAGAAGGGAAACACACAAACACTACCACCAAAAATAAATAAATAAATAACCGGAGTTAACAACCACTCATCATTAATATCACTTAATATCAATGGACTCAATTCACCTATAAAAAGGCACAGGTTAAGAGAATGGATATGAAAACAGGATCCAACATTCTGCTGTTTACAGGAAACACACCTCAACCTCAAAGAGAGACACTACCTCAGAGTAAAGGGTTGGGAAAAGGTTTTCCAATCAAATGAACCTAAGAAACAAGCAGGTATGGCCATCCTAATATCTAACAAAATTGATTTCAAACTAAAATCAGTCAGAAGAGATGGAGAAGGACACTTTATACTCATAACAGGAACAATTCATCAAAATGAAGTCTCAATCCTGAATATCTATGCCCCTAATATAAAAGCACCCACATATGTAAAAGAAACATTACTAGAACTCAAATCACACATCAAACCCCACACACTAATAGGAGGAGATTTCAACACTCCTCTCTCACCAATGGGCAGGTCAACCAGACAGAAACTTAACAGAGAAATAAGAGAACTAACAGATGTCATGAATCAAATGGACTTAACAGACATCTATAGAACATTCCACCCAAACAGGAAAGAATATACCTTCTTCTCAGCATCTCATGGAACCTTCTTGAAAATTGATCACATACTCAGTAACAAAGGAAACATTCATAGATACAAAAAAATTGGAGTAACCACCCGTGTCTTATTGGATCACCATGGAGTAAAGCTAGAATTTAACAATTCCACCCTCAGAAAGCCTACAAACTCATGGAAACTGAACAGTCAACTACTGAACCACCCCTGGGGCAAGGAAGAAATAAAGAAAGAAATTAAAGCCTTCCTTGAATTCAACGAAAATGAAGACACAACATACCCAAACCTATGGGACACTATGAAAGCAGTGCTAAGAGGAAAGTTCATAGCACTAAGTGCCCACATAAAGAAAATGGAGAAAGCTCACATTAGAGACTTAACAGCACACCTGAAAGATCTAGAAAAAAAGAAGCAGACTCACCCAGGAGGAGTAGAAGACTGGAAATAATCAAACTGAGGGCTGAAATCCACAAAATATAAACACAGAAAACAATCCAAAGAATCAATGAAACAAAGAGCTGGTTCTTTGAGAAAATCAACAAGATTGACAAACCCCTATCCAAACTAATCAAAAGGTGGAGGGAGAACACTCAAATTAACAAGATCAGAAATGAAAAGGGGGACATAACAACAGACACTGAGGAAATTCAGAGAATCACTAGGTCTTACTGCAAAAGCCTGTACTCCACAAAATTGGAAAATGTAAAAGAAATGGACATTTTTTAGATAAATACCATATACCAAAATTAAATCAAGACCAGGTGAACAACTTAAATAGACCTATAAGTTGCAAGGAAATAGAAGCTGTTGTCAAACACCTTCCAACCAAGAAAAGCCCAGGACCAGATGGTTTTAGTGCAGAATTCTACCAGACCTTCCAAGAAGTGCTAATACCTATACTCCTTAATGTGTTCCACATAATAGAAACAGAAGAGTCATTGCCAAATTCTTTTTATGAAGCTACAGTTACCCTGATACCAAAATCACACAAAGACTCAACCAAGAAAGAGAATTACAGACCAATCTCACTCATGAAGATCGATGCAAAAATTCTCAATAAAATACTGGCAAACCGAATCCAAGAACACATCAAAAAAAATCATCCATTATGATCAAGTAGGCTTCATCCCAGAGATGCAGGGCTGGTTCAACATATGAAAATCTATCAATGTAATCCTTCATATAAATAAACTGAAAGAAAAAATCTATATGATCATTTCATTAGATGCTGAAAAAGCATTTGACAAAATTCAACACCCCTTTATGATAAAGGTCTTAGAGAGATTAGGGATGCAAGGTTCATACCTAAATATAATAAAAGCAATATACAGCAAGCCAACAGCCAACATCAAATTAAATGGAGAGAAACTCAAAGCCATTCCACTAAAATCAGGAACAAGACAAGGCTGTCCACTCTCTCCATATCTCTTCAATAAAGTGCTGGAAGTTCTTAGAAATAGCAATAAGACAACATAAGGAGATCAAGGGGATTCGAATAGGAAAGGAAGAAGTCAAACTTTTGTTATTTGCAGATGATATGATAGTGTACATAAGTGATCCCAAAAACTCTACCAAAGAACTCCTACAGCTGTTAAATACCTTCAGTGATGTGGCAGGATACAAGATCAACTCAAAAAAATTAGTAGCCTTTCTATACACAAAGGATAAAGAAGCAGAGAGGGAAATAAGAGAAACATCACCTTTCACGATAGCCACAAATAGCATAAAGTATCTTGGGGTAACACTAACTAAGGAAGTGAAAGATCTATTTGACAAGAACTTTAAGGCTTTGAAGACAGAAATTGAAGAGGATATCAGAAAATGGAAGGATCTCCCATACTCTTGGATTGGTAGGATCAACATAGTAAAAATGGCAATTCTACCAAAGGCAATCTATAGATTCAATGCAATCCCCATCAAAATCCCAACAAAATTCTTCACAGACCTTGAGAGAACAATAATCAACTTTATATGGAAAAACAAAAAACCCAGAATAGCCAAAACAATCCTGTACAATAAAGAACTTCCGGAGACATTATCATCCCTGACTTCAAACTCTATTACAGAGCCACAGTAATGAAAACAGCTTGGTATTGGCATAAAAACAAAGATGTTGACCAATGGAATTGAATTGAAGACCCAGTTATTAATCCACAAACCTATGAACATCTGATTTTTGACAAAGAGGCTAAAATTATACAATGGAAGAAAGAAAGCATCTTTAACAAATGGTGCTGGCATCACTGGATGTCAACCTGTAGAAGAATGAAAATAGATCTATATCTACCACCATGCACAAAACTCAAGTCCAAATGGATTAAAGACCTCAATATAAATCTGACCACACTGAACCTGACAGAAGAGAAAGTAGGAAGTAGCCTGCAATACATGGGCACAGGAGACCACTACCTACATATAACCCCAGTAGCACAGACAATAAGAGCAACAATGAATAAATGGGACCTCCTGAAACTGAGAAGCTTCTGTAAAGCAAAGGACACAGGGACTGGAGAGATATCTCAGTGGTTAAGAGCACTGGCTGCTCTTCCTGAGGTCCTGAGTTCAATTCCCAGCAACCACATGGTGGCTCACAACCATCTGTAATAAGATTTGGCGCCCTCTTCTGGCATGTAGGGATACATGAAGGCAGAATGTTGTATACATAATAAATAAATAAATCTTTAAAAAAACTGAAAAAAACAAAAAGCTTGTTAGCCACATGCTGTGTAGAAGTTTCCCCCAGTATTGAAACATTCCATCCTGCAGGAAAGATCTTAAGTAGGAAGGTCTAGTATTCAAACTCAGATCCTCATTAAAAAAAAAAAAAAAAGGACACAGTCATTAAGACAAAAAGGCAACCCACTGAATGGGAGATCTTCACCAACCCCACATCAGACAAAAACCTGATCTCCAAAATATATAAAGAACTCAAGAAACTATACATTAAAATTCTAAATAACCCAATTAAAAAATGGGGTACTGAACTAAAAAGAGAATTCTCAACAGAAGAATTTCAAATGGCCAAAAGATACTTAAGGACATGTTCAACTTCCTTAGTGATCAGGGAAATGCAAATCAAAACAACTTTGAGATACCATCTTACACCTGTCAGAATGGCTAAAATCAAAAACACCAAGGATAACCTATGCTGGAGAGGATATGGAGTAAGGGGAACACTCATCCATTGCTGGTGGGAATGCAAACTTGTACTACCACTTTGGAAATCAGTGTGGCGATTCCTCAGAAAATTGGGAATCAACCTATCTCAAGATCCAGCAATACCACTCTTGGGAATATACCCAAGAGATGTCCAATTATACTACAAAAGCATTTGTTCAACTATGTTCATAGCAGCATTATTTGTAATAGCCAGAACCTGGAAACAACCTAGATGCCCCTCAATGGAAGAATGGATAAAGAAGTGTGGCACATCTACACATTAGAGTACTACTCAGCGGTAAAAAACAATGACATCTTGAATTTTGCATGCAAATGGATGGAAATAGAAAACACTATCCTGAGTGAGATAACCCAGACCCAAAAATATGAATATGGTATGTACTCACTCATTAGTGGACTCTTGCCATAAACAAAGTACATTAAGCCTATGAGAGGTTCAAGATCCTAGAGAACCTAAGTAATAAGGTGATCCCAAACAAAAACATACATAGATCCTCCTGGAAATTAGAAGCAGACAAGATTGCCAGGCAAAAGTTGGGTGCACGGGGGTAGGGGAAGGGGAGGGGGGAAAGAAGGGAGAAAGGGAGGGTTGGGGAGAGCTTGGGGGAGTGGGATGGTTGAGATGGAGGAAGGACAGATATGGGAGCAGGGAAGAAGATATCTTAATTAAGGGAGGCATTGTAGGGTTGGCAAGAGGCTTGACTCTAGAGGGGGTCCCAGATGTCCTCAGGGATGTCCCCAGCTAGGACCCTGGGCAGTGGAGGAGAGGGTGCCTGAATTGGCCTTGTCCCGTAGTCAGACTGATGACTATCTTGAGTATCACCATAGAACCTTCGTCCAGCGACAGATGGAGATAGAGACAGAGTCCCACATGGGAGTATTGGACTGAGCTCCCAAGGTCCAGTTGAAGAGCAGAAGGAGGGAGAATATGACCAAGGAAGTCAGGACCACGAGGGGTTGATCCACCCACTGAGACAGTGTGCCTGAACTAATGGGAGCTCACCAAAGCCAGCTGGAATGGGACTGAACAAGCATGGGATCAAACTGAACCCTTCTGAATGTGGCTGACAATTGGGAAAGATTGAGAAGCCAATGATAATGGCACTGGGGTTTGTCTCTATGGCATGTACTGGCTTTTTGGGATCCTAGTCTATTTGGATGCATACTTTCCTAAGCCTGGATGAAAGGGGGAGGGCCTTGGACTTTCCATACCCTGCCCTCTTTTAGGACTGGAGGGGGAGGGAGGGAGAGTGAGTGGGGGAGTAGGAGGGGAGTGGAAGGAGGGGAGGAAGTGGAAATTTTGATTCCTAGTATTAATAAAGTAATAAAAAAGAAAAAATCATTTTGGTTCAGGGCTTCAGAGGCAGCACACAGTGGCAGAAATTCAGGACAGAGTTAATTACTAGAAAGCCAAAGAGAGAAAGGGGTGTCACCAGGGTCCTGCAATCCATAGCCCCAGTGACCCCATTTCCTCACATTATACCTGTCCTGTCTGAAGGTTCCACTGCCTCCTGATAGCCCCAGAAACTGTGGAGCAAGCCTTTAACACCAAATTCTTTGAGGGGTACTGACAATCTAAACTGTAGCACTGTCCCATCCGCTTCTCAAATGGTCAGACTCCAAACGGAGTCTGCCTCCAAATCTGCCTCCAGCCAGAGTTAAGTATGAAAACATGGCTTCGTCCATCAAGGCAATAACTCTGAAAGCCAAACTGTCATTTGAACGTACGTAGGAAATGAGGAAAGCAGGAAGTGGGGAGGATCCCTGAAATGGGTGATGTCCCCTCAACAAACATCTCATTCAACACCTTGCTAGGTCAAAACCACAAGACCACAGGGCTCTCCTCAGGCTGGCGGCTGTCATTTGTGGAGTACGGTAAGTGTTTAGGAAAGTCTGGGAAATACCAGAATTCAAAAATACCTTCTAGAAGATATGTAGGACAATTTCCTTTCGCTTCAGGTGAAACTTATACTAAGCTTTTCTTTGATAGATTTTCAGGTGCCTCCCATAACTGAGCTGCCTCATAACCCTCAAGTAGGAAACAGAACCTGAGAACACCAAAGCTGGAGGGAGCCTGCTGCTCATCTCCCCTGGTCCAACCCCTCTGTCTTAGGGTTGGCAAACAGGGAGCCTGAAGCCCACCCGACATTCAGGGCGTGAATGTGTTTCTCTCCTTTCTATTTTTGTGCAGTGTTCCCATGGCATCCCGCCAGAGTGGCCACACCAGTAATGTCTAGAGGATTTATGAGGCCGGCCAGCCTTTGGGTTTCTGCGCAGACCTAAACAGGAAATCCACACAAGGAAATGCCCTTTTTGTTTGCAGGCCAAATTCCCAGGATGCCTTCACCAGAGTGCCTGGCTGGGACAAAACAAAAGCCTAGTATAACAAATGCCCTTAGATTCAAAGGCTGAGGTGCCCTGTCTGCCCCCTGGCACTCCCTCCAAATCCAGGGGACCCTCTGCTCATTTAAGAAGAGCAAGCTTTTCCTTTCTCAACCCTCAGTTGAACCTTGCTCTGGTTGCTGGATGGGATCAGCAACCCAGAGTCAGACACACATCCTCTGACCTCCAGCTAAGTTTCAGGGTGTTTCGTCTGACTTACACAGAACACATTAACCTGGGCCACGCTTCCGGTTCCATTAGCTGGGCGCCCCATCACATATTTCCTGTTCTTTCTTCACATTGCATCTAGCACTGTGAGGGTGCTTAAGAAAAAGGTTGATTTGGGTTGGGGTGTTACTCAGTGGTAGAGTGCTCACCTGGCCTATTCGAAACCCAGGTACCCTAGGAAAAGTAAAAGGGACAGCTGGATGCCACTAAGTCCCTCCATGCTACCACTCTACATTGTGACAGCTGCTCACCTTACACCACAGTCTCAGTTTTGCTGCAACTTCAACACATAGCAGCATCCTGACAAACCTCTCTCCTTCTCACGCAGCCTGTCCATCTGTCCTGAACCCAGCCACTCCAGCCCATTTTCAAATCTCTTCGGCCCTCCACGAAGGATTCCAACTTTACAGAGACTGGTACTGAGCTGGACAGGAAGGAAGCTTGTGTCTCTGTCCCAGAATAGGACTGTATTGCTGGTGACCCCCTGCCCCCTGCTCAAGGCATCCCCATGGCTGACCACCAAAAATAGACTCTGTCCTCCTTGGTTCTCTCCCCCTACCTCCCTTGGGAAAAAGACACAAGCTTCCAAGGAGCCAGCAACATCACCAGGGCTTGACTGTGTTTCAGAAATGACCAGATGTGGGGGAAAGGATAGCATGTCATTTCCTTTAGCAAATGGTCTGGGCAGCCATGCATTTCCTCTTGAGCCAGCCCGAAGAGAACCCGAGGCAGTGGAATGGAAGGACAAATCACTCTGGCTTCTGTTTCCATTCTGGATCCTGTCAGCCTCCTCTAAAAGTTTTCAAGTCCAACCTCTCTATTGTTGGTTGGTCTTATACTCTTTTGGTTCTTTGAGGGGCCCGTCACCCAGCTCCCCAATAATCACACAGAAACTTGTACTTTCTTATGAATGCCAGGCTTTAGCTTGCCTTGTTTCTAGCAAGCTTTTCTTAACTTAAGTTATTCCATCTACCTTTTTCCTCTGGGCTTTTATCCTTCTCTATTCTATATAGCTTTCTTTACTTCCTACTCCGTAAAGGGCTGTGTGGCTGAATGGCTGGCCCCTTGCGTCCTCCTTTTCTTCTCCTTTTCTCTCTCCCCTTCTCTTTTTCTCCTATTTATTTTCTCCACCTGCCCAGGCCTGCCTATCCTTTTTCCTGTCTAGCTATTGGGTTGTTCAGCTCTTTATTAGACCTATCAGGTGTTTTAAACAGACAAAATAACACAGCTTCACAGAGTTAAACAAATGCAACATAAAAGAATACAACACATCTTTGCATCATTAAACAAATGTTCCACAGCATAAACAAATGTAATACATCTTCAACTAATATTCTGCAACACCCCTTTCTAAGAATTTTATCTCTATTATTTTTATGGTATTTACTTTATTTGATTTTGGGTGCTGGAAATGGAACCTGGGGTCTTTAGAATGTTACACACACAGTACTGAACTGTATGTCCAACCTGAAGAAAACATTGCCTTCTGTTTACATGAACAAGGACACAGAAGAGGCTGTGATTCAATGGAGAATTATGGAGACAAGATAAATACAAGGAAATGAGCTTAAAAGAAAGCAGTGTTGGTGGATGGCTTCAGGTAGTCAAATTGGTCACCCTTTCTTCTGTATCAGTAACCCTCCATGATGGGCCAACAAGGTAATGTTTCTTGGGGTCTTGCCTACCAACCCAGCCCTACCAGAAAGAGGCCCAGCAATCTCTTGACAAGCTTTCCAGCAAACTGAAATCCTTACTCAAGTTTGAAAACCAGTGGTCCAGACAGATAAAACTTAAGAGATGCTGCAGAGCCAAAGGAGCAAGGGCTGATGGGAGATGGCTGAGAGGGAAATGTGTCTGGTACCTTGCAGAGGTGGGAGGAAGGTATACTGGCTCAATTTATGTCAACTTGACACAAGCTAGAGTCATCTGAGAGGAGGGAGTCTTGATTGAGACAATGCCTCCGTGAGCTCAGGCTGTAGGCAAGCCTGTAGAGCATTTTCTTAAGTAGTGACTAATGGGGGAGGGCTCAGCCCATGGTAGGTGGTGCCATCCCTGGGCTGGTGGTCCTGGGTTCTGTAGGAAAGCAGGCTGAGCAAGCTACAAGGAGCAAGCCAGTAAGCAGCATCCCTCCGTGGCCTCTGCATCAGCTTCTGCCTCAAGGTTCCTTCCCTGTTTGAGTTCCTGTCCTGACTTCCTTCAAGGATGGGCTATGATATGGAAGTATAAGACAGGTAAGCTCTTTCCTCCCCAGCTTGATTTTTGGTCACGGAATCTCCTTGCAGCAACAAAAATCCTAAGACAGCAGGGAAGGAGATAACCGAGCAATGAATGCTGACAGAGCTGGGGATGTGGTTCAGTAATAGAGTACTTACCTAGCATGCACAGGGCCCTAGGTTCAATTCTTCAGTAACACACACACACACACACACACACACACACACACCAGGTCACAGCAGAAAACAAGGACATAACTTTACCCATACCTTTACACACACCACACTAATTTACAGCACTTCTAAAATATTGCTTAATAATATAGGGATATTTTTCATTTAATGAAATGTATAATGTGAACCCAATTATATAAATATGTGCGTGTCAATTGATATATGGGGAAAAGCGGAATATTGCACACTGAAGCAGCAGTTTGGCACAGTGGTGCCTACTTGTAACCCCAAAGAGTTCAGGGTCACTCTTTGAGCTACATAGGGTTCAAGGTCAACCTGGGCAACATGAGACCCAGGCTCAAAAAACAAAAACCAAGACTTTTCTGATGACCCCAGTCAACATACTGACTCAGGTAGGGGTAATTTCACAAAGACCCACCCTTAGATGAATAGCTACAGGCAACCCATGGCTGCTCAGAGAGGGAGACTCTCCAGGGACAAACCCACTGGTAGATTACCCAATCCCAAGGGATCGGCCCTAAGCATAAGTACACAATAACATTAAATGGGCTCAGTAGAGTTTATATTTTTCTTATATAGCCCAGGCTGGCCTTGATATGTGCATGTGCGTGTGTGTGTGTGTGTATCACAATAACAATTATTAACTAAAAAGTCATGAGTTTGAGGGGTATGAGAAAAATTGGAGGAAGGGTAATTAAGTACAGTGCTCACATATGAAATTCTCAAAAATATAAAAATTGTATACAAAAAAAGAAAATGGATAATGACACATTTGGGTTTTTTTGTTTGTTTGTTTGGTTGGTTGGTTGGTTGGTTTTGGTTCTTTTTTTTTTTTTTTTTTTGGTTTTTCGAGACAGAGTTTCTTTGTAGCTTTGGAGCCTGTCCTGGAACTAGCTCTTGTAGACCTGACTGGCCTTGAACTCACAGGGATCTGCCTGCCTCTGCCTCCCCAGTGCTGGGATTAAAGGCGTGCGCCACCACCGCCCGGGCGACACATTTGTTAAAGTGATAAAAAATTCAGCTGTGATCATTGTGGAGTGATGGGCTATGGACAATTTTGTGAGAAGGGAGTTACTGAGAACCGAAGCCATGGAGTAGGAATGGGGGGGGGGCATATAGCTGTGTGGATGTGCCTAATTTTCACTTCATCTTTACGCTTTCCTGTCGACCACACCACTGTGCTACTTTACATAATAAATTTTAAAAGGTTAATAAAATAGCAAACTTGTTAAGCACAAATAGCCATTTAAACAAATTTGTATAGCCCTCTTCAGGCTCTGCATCTCGGAGAACTTTTGTCACACAGATATTATCAGCCCTACTTCTTGCACTTGTCCTCACAGGAGTGTGCAAGGACATCGGATTCAGAGGTTCCGGTCGAAACTAGCACAGCAGGGAGAGCTGCAGAAAAATGTGAACCTCTGCCCACCTCCAGGCACGTGCCCGGGCTGGGGCGGCACCTTCCACCGCTGTCTGAGGTGCGGGGTGTTCTCAAAGACCCGGTGGTTACTCGCGGTGGTCACTAGAGCGATTTGCTCAGAAACCTGGCAGCCTCTGATTTTTACACTCTGATTTCCTGGCAGGGCTAGGCCCCAGGCAAACACAAAACAAAACAAAAACATCGACAGAGTCCTCAAATGCCTAACAAGAAAGAAAGGACAATGGCGTGATGTAGTCGCTGCAGCCGGTGACTCAGCGCTTCTGCTCCATCAACACCAGCTGTAGCCTGCGGTGCTGACGGTGCTGACGGTGGCCTGGCCTGGGCATGGAAACACAAAACGACACACACACACACACACACACACACACACACA